>JAIPRK010000299.1:8612-253000 GCA_025469195.1 Chaitophorus viminalis
TTTTGAAACTATTTCATCAATTTGCTTTTGTTTTGAAATTATTCTTTTAATTAATTTACTGATCATTAAAATTCAGTGATGGGAAAGAACAAGTTCATAATTTGTGAACTAGATACCTATGAACAAAGTGTTGGAGAAAGACCTATTCAAATTGTCCAAACAAACCAACCTAGTATCAAACAATCTTCAGACAAAGAGAAAGAAAACTATGAGAGTATGGAAATCAACCACTAATTCTTATAACTATAATTTAATTTTAAAATTAGATATTTCTATTATAAATAAATAGTTTCATTTTGCTGTTGAATTATATTCTCTTAGTAATGTGTACTTCTTAAACCTTTTAGTTTATTAAGCAGTTATAGAATTATTTTCTAATTTAAAGTATGTATAATTATACAAGTGATATAATTTTGTTCCTTTTATTATAACATTGTGAGACTTGAATTTATAAACTAAAATTTTTATTGCTGAACCAACGTATTATTATTTGAATATTTGTAAATTCAGTATTTGACATTCAATTACGCTCAATTGATTATTTTTAATTAAATGCAAAATTAGCAATTTGAAAAACTTGGTAATTAAAGCATTTTATCCATAGTCAATGACTGGTTCATAAATTGCAATTGGCTTTTGTGTGATACACTGATATCTTTTGAATTATTGTAATGGAATACTAGACTATAGCAAAATTTTAAAATTAAATAAAAGTTGTATTGTGATGTACTATCCGGAGAAATGACGTTGGTCAATCTTACACCATGTAGCTAAAGCAGTTTTATACAATTTTCATGAGAACCTAAATATATTTAAAAAATAAACTGTTCCTTTTTAGATACAGGTTAATAAACCATAAAAATCAATTACTATACTGTACAATTTTGTAGTTTTATTAAAACCTTAATAACTGTTTAAAAACTCAACTTGTGTAGAAAAATATCTATATATTATATTTAATTAATATTCATACCTAAAGACTGTTTAAATTTAATGTTTTTGCTGTTTTTTGTATATAACTGCACTCTAAATAAAATAATATAAACTTTTTTTCTATTTGCTCATCAATGAATAATATTTTATAAAATGTTCTTTGAAATGAGTAAATGTACAACTACACTAATCTTGGTCTTAATCACTGTTCTAACCATTTGTACAAATAACATTGTAATATATTTATTTAAGCTGCTTTTATTTATTATTTTATTTATATATTTATTTTGTTCATAATTGAATTTATCTTGTTGACAAAGATATGAATCATTTTGCATGTAAACAGTATACCTCCACTAGATAATAAACAATAAAATGTCTTCAAGGTAAGTTCAATTTTAAGTAGAACATTTTTATGAGGTTTTTACACAGTGACATTGTTTTTGTAAGGTACGTTGCTGGCTAGTTGTGTGTACTTTAAGTAGCCTATCTAGTATTTTAGAAGGCTCCGAAACTTATCGTCAAGGTACACAATTTCAACACCAGTTATGATTGAAATTAAACATTTATTCAAATTAAGTAATTTATTAGTTATTTGTTACAATAGTTTTATCTTCTGGTTTTTAGAGAATAGAATGTACTAAACTATTATTACAAATAGATATTTTAATATGGGTTATTTATTTTTTAAAAATGTTTCAACTATTTCTTGTCTTATAATACTATAGTAGGTGTTCAAAAATTCTCGAAGAACTTTAATTTAAACTTCTATTAAATTTTCAATTATTTTGAACAAGCCTAATTTTTTTTATCAAAAATTAAAAAAAAAAAAATTTAAAAAATTGAATATTTCAAATGCCTATAAGTTGCTTAAAAATCAATATAATTTTATGAAAAAAAGTATGGCATAAAGAAAATACCAATTTTAACAACTGGTGAAAATTTCGAGTTTCTGCGATTTATACTTTTTGAATTATAACAAATATTTAAAATAGATTGAGAATAAGTCAATATTTTATGCAATTTTGTAAAAATTTAAAATTCAAACGGTCATAAAACTTTTTTTTTAAAGTCCGGTAGAAATTTTTTTTATTGTTTTTTGAAGAGTAACTTATGGATAACCTAGTGTTAAAAGTTTGAACCTTAAGTAAAAACAGAATACATTTTATGAATTTTTTACTACAAATTAACTTGCAAATTATTGCGATTTTGACACATTTTATAGAAATTTAGACTTTATGGGCTTATAAAAAAAATTTGGCGTAATACGATTTACATTTTCAATCACACATTAACTAACATGCATGAATAATGTCGACGTTAGTCAAATGTTAACATTACCTACCCAAAACATATATACGTCATCAAGCACGTTCATCATCCTAGCCAAAGCACCACATTGTTTACCGTTTGTCATTCATGTTTTCAAAATCTCAAGCTTATATTGTTATTATTTTTACAATATTTGTAACTCGTTCTTGTATTTTGGTTAAACTGTGTATCCTTCTATTTATATGGATATTGGATATACGGTATAATATAATATGCACACTGCATACCAATAACATATCTCCACCATATTAATTATAATACTAAAGGCTTCATTATAAAATGAAATATTAAGAGGATTATAGCCATAATTTTCTGTCTCTGTCTATCATACGCGAAACATAGGAATTTAGACATTTTCTATTTCCAACGTACCGATCGATCAATTAATGCAATAAGAATTTTGAAAACTGATTGAAATTCGCTATTGTCTACTTTAGATCGACTTTCCTACTTTTTTCATTTTGTCCCCCAAAATTTCACAAAATAGAATTAAACGAATTGGAAACATAAAAATCAACAATAATTAATTTTTGGGAATGTTAAGTGTCAAATTTAAAAAAAGAGGAAAAGTGGATCTAGAATTAACGACGAATTCAAATGAGCTTTCAAAATTCTTATCGCATTAATTAATCATTCGGTACGTTGGAAACAGAAAACGTCTAAATTCCAATATTGCGCGTGTGATAGACAGAGACAGAAGATCATGGATTACAATCCCCATAAATATAATTTATAACTATAGATTATCAATCCTTGGATTTTAGTATGTATAATTTATTAAGTATATTAATTGCATTCATTTCAGTTTAAAATTCAATTAAAAAAGTGTAATTTTGTTCAATAAAAAATCGCATAGTAAAGTATAAAAATCTTAAATATATAAGTATACAATTATTACAATTAGTAAGTACATGGATTAAAAAACTTAAAAATATGTATAAAATGTGAATAGGTATCTATGCTTTGTTAAATCATAAAAATTTACACTTAAAATTACATTATAAATCGAATTATCTAAAAAGCACATAAATACATTAATAAATTAAAGATTAAAATATAGTAGAAATACTCATAGGTCATATAGATACAATATTAACTTCTTGAGTGTTCTTGTGATGTTTTTAACTCATTTAATTTATCAATTGTCATTATTAATTTCCTCCTTGGACCAAATAAGCTAGAAAAAGTTTTAAAAATTTACAAATTTAATTTACCCAATATACATGTATCGAATTCGGACATTGTTATTAATTACAACATCAAGTTTTCATTAATAATGTAAAAATTACTTAACATTAAACTAAACCTTAATCAATTTATGTAATACTGTAATAGAAAAAAGTTCAGTTTCATTCGAAGTATTTAACTGTGATGATTTAAAATTAAAAATCTATAGGTTTAAAAAAATCAAAAATCCATAATATGCTTGTATAGTATTGCAGATTTGCATTTTGGTAAATTGTGTGGAAATAATAATTATGTATAATATTTATTATTATTTTTATTATTATATTATAATATCTACGATCTTTCAAATTAAAACGTCTCAAAAGACACTATAATTTTGGTTTTACGGATTTTTATATAAAATATAAAATATAAATTAATATTAAGGAAGGATATTTAGTACTTCATATATGGTTATTGCCATTATTGGTTATGAATTTATTGTTATATTGTGTTACAAATGACATACATTTTAAACTATAATTCATCATAGCGTAAATAAAATTATATAACTTTTTATATTATTAGTATTTGATATATCCAATATATATTTAATAAAACCAAAGATTTAAACCAAATATTACACTTTAAAAATATTTTGCTAAGCAAACATGTTTAAGTAGGTATACTATTGTAGTTTAAAATTTAACTTTTTATGTAATGATTTAGTAATTTATCGATTTTATAATTGATGTTAATATAGTATAAAGTATAAATCATTAATACTAATCATCCATTTGACCGTTATATATTGAGAAAATATTATATAAGATATAGTAAATTATCAAAAGATCTTAGAATATTAATTGTGATTTGCACTTTAATATAAGAAGTAAATTAGATTCATACTTTTATATTAAAATTTTAAAACACATAAATAAAAAGGGTTCTTTACATATATTTATTTTCTTTTTCTCTCAACTTAATTTATGTAAATAATATTTAAACTGAAATGATTAATGACTGATAGTTAAATGTCTATACTGACTTTATTCCTATGTCTTTCAAATCTTGCTCAGTTAGTTTTAAAAATTCGTTGTATCCTATATTATTTTGATCAAATACTGGCCAATATTTTTCTAATGACAGCTGTTTTAGAAGTTTTTCCATATGATAATCTAGGTTAATAAATATTTATATTAGTGATAAGCATATGACATATGTTAAATATTATACGTTGTGTATTAAATAAACCATTTATTCGGAAAAAATGAACTCACCTATACGTTCATCAGTTTTGTTTGTTTCAAATTCATTGGACCACATAGTCTTCGATTTCACTTTATTTTCTTGTTGATTGAAGTCCAATAATTTCATTATTCTTCGGAATCCTTTGGAAATAGCTGTCATAGTCATAGTCTTGCCGAAATTATCACTGTAAAAATTAGTCGCATATACTAAACGTATTAATCGTGGGTATATTAAATAATATTACATATTAAATATAATATTTAAATTATATTAAATATATATTAAATAAATTTCATCAATAATTTTTTATAGGCTTTGGAGTTTGTAAAAAAAATTTAGTTAAAGTAGAAAATACACATGTATATTGCTCATAATAACTTATTAGTTATTACGTATACTTCAATCATCGATAATCCAGTGATCATATTCTTATTCTTGTCATATTAATATTTCTTATTACAATTATTTACTTTTTTCTTGGAATGGTACCTAATTAAATAACTACCAATTACTTCCCAAGAAGCTATTTTTAAATTATTTTCGGAAAAATAAATTATAAAAAATAGCGAAAAAAACAAAATTCGTCAAACAAAATTCTGATAATTTTAAGGTCAATCAGACCTTACTCAGTTGAATTTTTTAAGTTCAAAAAATAAATTTCAAAGTGAATAGGTACTTTCTATTGTTAAAAACCCAAATTTAAAAAAAAAATAAAGGCAAATAGTATTCAAATTGTAATTCTATTTAATTTCAACTGAATGAATTTACTAAATAAATTATAAGATTATAAGGGTAATCAAACAATTCTAAATAAACCGGATGCAATACTAGAATGTTATCATATAAATATACAATGTTGTAGGTATATTACTGAAATCTAAAGCAATATAATTGAATATACATTTTAGTTTATAGTTTTCAAATTTGATCAAATGGATTCAAACAAAAATTATACTGTTGAAAAAGAGATGGGAATAAACGTAATAAATATTTCTTCACTGAACTTGATCGATAGACGATAAATATATGTTTGAAAATTAATATTAGAATACATTTGACTTTCTTAAACGTTAGGAATTAAGATTTGATTGTTAGATACCAGAATTCCAAAGAACGTAATTATGTTAATCATAATTTTGAAATCGAAAGTGTCCACCACATTTTTAAAAGTACATAAAAACTGTATTGTTATAGTAACTATTATTAATTTTATCATTGTCTATTGATTATAACATATTTTTGAATCGTATTTTAATGTTTATTGGCAAATAATCGACTATAACTATCGTTTTTTGAATTCAATAATGCATACACTAATTCATTTCTAAATTCAATTTTGTATTTATATATTATTTTATGAATTAGTTTAAAATTGTCTTTATAATAATAGGTACCTACTACTTATCCATAGAAACTATAATATGTTAATGTAAATTTAAAAATTAAATGAAAAATTTAATGTTTTATCATTTTCAAATTTCAATTAGTGCTGTATTGAATAAAATTTTGTAAATAAAAATAAATGTTCTGATGAATGCTTTCATTTTTAAATTAAATTCTTAAATGCAAGTATATCAGTTAAAAAAAAGTTTTCTATACATGGTTACGTTTTCAAAGTATTTTAACATTTTTTGACCTATTTATAAATAATTTAAATTATCGATTTTTCTAAGTTTTTTCTTTTGAAATATCCATAAAAAATATTTTGCTGGTTTAAAACTTTTGAAAATTTTGTTGAAAGAAATATAATTGTTAAGTAAACCAAACACGTGTAAGTTAAATTAATAAACAAATTTAATAATATGACAAATAATATAAAACACTAATAAACGTACGAAAGCAACCGGTCGCGTATCTCGACTGCCCTTAAAACAAAAAACACTATATCTGTATAATATGAACTGCCACACCCGAGATTGCAATGTGCACTGGTCAGCATTTTGCTTCCCTTACAATGACATATATAACTATATTGCAAATCTACAATATAACTATATTACTTATAATCTACATAATACAGGGTGTGTTGTTTACTTTCAACAAATTTAATACCTGATTCGATATAAGTTATACTTATCGCAATTAAAATTAATTGAAAATAAAATAATATTTTTTATAAGCCTGTAAATTCCAAATTTGTATGAAATATGTCAAAATCGTGATAATTTGCATGTTATTTTGTAGTTTAAATTTTTTTCTATTCATACTTAAAGTTCAAAATTTTAACACTAGGTTATCCATAATTTACTCTCCAAAAAACTATAAAAATTTGTACCGGACTTTAAGAAAAAAATGTTATGAGTTATGACCATTTGTAATTTAAATATTTACGAAATTTCATAAAAGATCGATTTTTTTTTAAACGATTTTAAATATTTGTAACAATTCAAAAAGTATAAGCTGCAGAAACTCGAAATTTTTACCAGTTATTAAAATTGGCATTTTCCTTGCGTCATTTTTTTCATAATATTATACTGATTATCAAGCAACTTATAGGCATTTGAAATATTTGATTTTTTACATTTTCTTTTTATAATCCTTGATAAAAATATTTAGCTGGTACAAAATACTAGCAAATTTAGTAGAAGACCACACAAGTTGTTCTTATTGTCATTCAAAAATTTTTGAAATCCATAGACATAATTTATTTTAATAAGCGTTTGAAGAGAGAATATTGACATAATATTTCATTTTAAATATAACATAATATATAATATAATAAACCTATGCTAGACCAACATATTATCTCTGTTTAGGATCGTTATTCGTATACAATGATACCTATCATTACGTTCAAATTTAACAAATCCATTGTAATGACCTATCCTATAAACGAGGTGCATTCCACCCCTACTGTACAGCAGAGCGAAGCCCATCCCGTTCTTTTTTTTAAATGAATATATTCTAATTCTTGTAAGAGATATGCTTTTAATTCTATTTATTATATTTAATT
This sequence comes from Chaitophorus viminalis, assembly GCA_025469195.1. Classification (NCBI taxonomy): domain Eukaryota; kingdom Metazoa; phylum Arthropoda; class Insecta; order Hemiptera; family Aphididae; genus Chaitophorus; species Chaitophorus viminalis. Next base: position 16,249 of record JAIPRK010000299.1, read on the forward strand.
AATTTATACATATACCTATTTCCTTACTAATTTATTTTAAATGTTACTATATTATATTAATGTGATAGCGTGATAGTTAAATATAATCAACCATTTGGATTATACGATTATACCACAAAAGCTTAGATAGTTATTAATTAAAACATTAAAAATAAAGAGTTTAAATAAGTTTTAAGGTTCAAGTTATTAACATATTATTAGCTATTAAACTATAATATTCAAAATAAAATTAGATGTTCATAGCTCAGTATTACTCGAAAACATCTAAGGGCTTGCAGTAGATAATTTTTGTTTTCATGTTTACGTGTAAAAATAAACTAACATTACGTTACAATTTGCTTGTTTTTCAATAAAATACTCCAATATTTCTTCTTGATTGTATAACACTGCATAAAAAGTCGCTGTTCTGCCCAATTTATCAGGCATCTCCAAAATGTCAATCTAAAAAATATATTTAATTATTTTTCATAAAACATTCCATTTTATTTCTAAGAATATTTCATCAGTTAGTCTGTTTATATACCTACAAGAGTCGGTGTTTAGTAGTGTATTTACAGTGGCTAAAAAGATAACACGCCATTCTATCTATATACTCATTAGTTTGGAGTCTTTAGAATGCAGAAAAATACTTAACGATGCAATTACACCAGTTTGCAGCGTCTGTTCAATTATCGATGGCAAAAATGTGACTGTAGGTAAATTTGTCTTTGGGTACCAGCGCTAGTATATACCTATATGTCCATCTCAAATACTACATACCAATGGGAAAAAAATCAACTCAATTGTTGAATCATTAGAAGTTATAACCTGTTCATCCCCTCTCCACGTCTTAAAAATGTATGAAATCAATGTATGCACTACTGGTTCCTGGAGATGACCATTAGACGGCGGTTACACGTTGGATCATCTAACGAATATATAGATGTTTGTCACAAAGGTAGTATAATATCGCGAAAGTAGGCGTAAAAATATCGAAAGACTATACCTAATTGCAGAGTGGAAAAATAGTTCGTATAAAGACGAGTCACCTTAATATAATATATAACAAACAAGGGTTTCTTTAAAAAATTAATGTAAATATAAAATATATACGTAAAAGAATGCCGACTGGAATAAGATATATGGCTCATAATAATATAATGGGTTTACATAGAGGTCGGATACTAACGAAGGTGGAACACTGATAAAACGCAATAGACGTGAGAGTAGTATTAAACGTGAAAGCGATCAAAGACTGTAGTTCCAATGCATTTTTCATTTCACACTATTTTATTTAATACTTATAATATTATTATATTTAGTACTTATGAAATTGTTTGAATAAAACACTACTATAATGAGAAAATGAGAATGAGAATTTATAGTTATAAGCTCTTCGTAGAATATTAATTAAATAATTTGATTATAAATCATGTCTATTTTAATCCAACATAATGAAATTCATTGTAATGTTATAACTTTTGAAAAACTATTTAAATATGAACTTTTTTATACAGAAAAAAATGTACATTTACAAAAAAAAAAATCAGTATAGGTATGTAATATACACTATAACTTTATATTAATTTCAAACAACATTATACGGTGTTTTTATAAGTTATCGTTATTTTTATATACAACTGTATATAAATTAAATTATTATTGTTTTTAAACTACATATAATTTTAAAAACTTTATTCGGTTCTATGGGATGGTTTTATACTTTAGGTCATAAAATCAGCAGGTATACCTACTAATAATTCTGCATAAACTCCAACATTTAACAACATTGTAATACGGATACCAGTTTTTTATTTGTCACAAAACTTGATGATTATTTAATGTGAAGTTGATAAATTGCAATGTGATAGTTTTAATGAATAATTCATTAATAATGTTTTTAATATTTTTAATATTAAATATTTTTAAAATTTTTCAATATTTTTTTTTTTGACACATATTATACGTTGTATGTATAATAAAACTAAAATAATTAACGCAATATATTTTTTTAATTATTAAAAATGCAATTTACAGCTGGGATGTTATTTTATTAAGTTAAAAAATACTATTTTTATTGCACTAAACACTTGTTTTTCTGAAAAATTTTGAGTTTGAAAACTTCTATTTTTATTTATCTAGTAACTAATGAGTAATAATTTATAATAAAATTATGAATTTTAGTAAGTTGGTATACAGAAAAATGGCAAATACCTAGAAATTATACTTGGAAAAATTTAGAAAATCAAACCAAATCATAATTAAAGAAAGTACCTAACTGTAACGTGACAGGTTGGTTCAATTAGAAATAGTTTCTCAGGGATACGCCAATAAATCGATAAAGTAATAATTAGTGGATACTATCGTTAGTACTACAATAAATTATAAATGTAAAGGTATTTGTAAAAAAGCTTTTAAAAATTAGCTTTTTTCATGATGTAATATAGAATTAATTTGTAGTATATATCTATACTTATACCTTATATACCTGTATTTTTAGTTATTATATGATTCAAATAAGTAATTTGTATTTTACGACTTGAATATTTAATAAAACCGACCGTATATTAAATTTTACTTGGTACTAAAGAAATTGGGTTTTATCAATAAAAAACAAATTAATTTTGAAGAATGACACAACTTATTAACGAATATAGTAATAACTATTTTTATTTTTTAACTTTTATAATCAATCTTTTGCACATTTGTACCTATTTTAATTTTAAAAGACTAGTCATATTAATACTGACATTTAAAATTCCTTTATTAGGTCATTACGTAATACGTTTGAGTTACAATTATAGAAAATAAGATACTAAATATATGTGTGCACATTGACATAATATATGGTAAGAAGTACTTTTCGATTGTGATAATTTATCATTGCTTTTAAATGTATACAATTAACACAATCGTCCTAAAGAAATAAACATAAGGTTTAGTTAGGTGAAGTACGTTCCACACGTCCTCTCCAATGCAGAGTCCACATTAGTATCCAGTCTGAAAATCGAAATGACGATTTCAGTGTTTCGTCCGGCTTTTATATTTATTAACTTTTTTCTTCATTATAAATTGTTTTACAACTGTTTCTCGTAATTTCACATTATTTTTATCAAATTGATTTTAAATTAACTTATGTCATTGGTATTATTACGCAGTGGCAGGTCAAGTAACTTTAGGGAGAGGATCAAAAGGTTTTATATTACGTCTCTCTGTTTAATTTTGTGACCAACAAACACGATTTGTGTTATAATGGTATTTATTAAAATATATCTATTAATTCGTAGTGTAAACTAAACACAAATTGTATTTTATGTGTTTATAAAGTATAATATAAAACATTATTAACACGTATGAACCTATATACCACGTAAATTGTATATATAATCGTATATATATAATGTAGTACATACATAGTTATAATAATCATAACTCATCCCATTATTTTATTATTAAATTTATTGGTGTAATAATGACGATAATAGACGCCATAAATGTAAATAACTCTATCGTGTCTTTCTATAGAAAATGTTATATAGGTACCTACAATTTCAATTTACCATATTATACATCATATGATTTTTGTCTTTTCAGATGTCTTCGAATACATTTAAAAATGAGTAAAAATTTTCATGTATAATTACAATCATGGGGTCTATAAAATATATACATAATAAATATCTTTTTTTTCGAGAAAAAAATGGAATGTTTTTTATATGTTTTTTATTCGGTCAATTGACCTTCCCACTCGAATACTGACGATAATATATATATAAGTTGAATTTATTTCCATGTCTGAAAATGTGCTAAATATAATTATAGAGCCCGAATGAAATATTTTGATAGCCGAGTTTTTTTTTCGGATCAAATGTCACAATTAAATACCACCATGTAAATTACGCGAAAAAAATACAACTAAGCTATAGAAGACCGTACAAGAATGAGCGGATAACGACGGGTCTGTTGTTGAAGGAACAAATAAAATCATTTTAATTTATTCATTTAGTAACGTTCGTAGCTAGGTTATTTGAAATATGACTGTAGTCACCATTACGTTTACGTACGTTAACCATAATTTTACATAATATATAACGTTATATTGCACATATTATTGAGAACGTTTTTTTATTTTAGAGCTTCGGTAAACAGTTGGGTAAACGAATAGATTTACTATCACCCATTAGTATAGTGTATTATTGTGAATGATGTACTGAATGGGTTTTATTTTAAAATATTTATTTTTATCATAACAATAATATTATATTAAGTGTCCTATTGCTCTGAACTTCTAAATTAATATATATTAATAATAAAATATACCTACTATGAAATATTTTAATATATTTTAAAATTAAATATCTTACGTTACCTAAATATCTAATTTAAAAACTGTAAATCGTAAATAAACTATACATAATGAAATAAAATACAAAATTGTTAATTGGTATTTTTTTTGTTATTTTCCATTTCCTCGAGAATATTGATAATACGAACAACTTAAAAATACTTACACTAGAATACTTATAATAAAAAATATCACTATAAATATAGACAAGTATAATATTTTATGTAAAAATGATCCGGTATAGTTAAAAATGAACTAAAATATTTTTACTTACGCGAAATATTTTCTTCACAATGGAAACATTACCGGACATGGTGGCGATCATTAAAGGTGTTTGTTGATCATTGTTGGTAGCAAATAATGTCTTCGAATCTAATTCTATTATGCGATCAATTAAGTTTTCGTTTCCATAATAACAAGCATACATCAGGCAAGTCCATCCTTTTTTATTGGCCATGTTTACATTTTTGCTTTAGAAAATACATTTAATCTTAGTCAATAATAAAAAACAAAAACTCTAAAATCCTTTTGAATAATACCTTTTAGGTTAAATATTCATTAAATATACCAAACTTTAAGTTACATTTATAATTATTAACACCTAAGAAATATATTTATCGAATTAACGAATAAGAAAATCGTATTTTCGTTATATCGTAGAAATAATTTATGTTATTGAATGAAACTACGGGTTAATAGTCTCTATAGTGTTTGATTCTATAGTACGTCGTACAGAATAATATTTTTGGCGTGTAATTACTAATTGTTGAATATATTTTCATGATGCTAAAAAATATTTACTAGGGAAAATGTAATATTTTCCGTCTGCTTGTTGAATACATACTAATATATTATTGCATTCTTACATAAGTATGTTATAAGGAAAAATGTATTACCAGAAATAAACATTATTTCAGTATTACATATAGGTGCCTCTATATGTATGAAATATTAAGCGAAATATAAGTTGGATTTTTTAAATACAAGTATAATATTTAATATCATCATTTATAATGAATTCAATATTTCAATGTATAACTCATATAATAGAAAAGTACAATATTTCTAGTTGTAAAAATGATGGGAGTGTTACGTCTAGGAAGAAGGGATGGCTTAAGGCTGATGTTAGTATATAATTTGTTGTTATAATATTTTTTTTGAATACAAGTAACATGTAACCATTAAATTACTATTATTTGAATTAACTGTAACAATTATGTTGTCATTCAAGAAAAAGTGCTATGGAAAAACTCAATAAACTATAATTATATCTCTTAACAGAATCTACCCACGAATTTAAGACATAAAATTAAATAGAAGTATTACACTCTGTTATCTGTGATTTTAGATTCTTAATTAATTGCCATACATAATGTTTGATATAGAATCTAGTATATTTGGAATAATACAACAATGAATTTCATCATTTTAAATATTTAAGTTCAAATGTTGATTACTAGATATAATATCATAAGAACAACATTTTAATATAATATATTATAATCAATGGTTCAATAATGTCAAGTTCTGTGTGACTTATAAGGAGTTTGCACGCTTGTTCTAATTTATTAAATTCGAATAGGTAGCTTAATTAAATTTAATAACAATTTACCGTGTATAATTATGAAAAAAATTTAACTTGCCACAGCCCAAGTATTTTAATAATTTAAATGATGAATTGGTAACTATTCATATTTCGGCCTAGACCATCATCATTGGGTTACGTAAATAACTAAAAATCGACATTTGAAACATCAAAATATAATAAGATTTGAACACGTAGGTATATTAGATATTTAAAATATAAATTAAAAAATAATTTTTTATTTTTTAATACAGTATACAGTTAATAACACTATTAAATATACAAGTATTTTGATTAAATTGGAAACCTAATGTATATTTTTCATATTAGTTGTCGTTTTAATGGTGGACATTTTTGTGGCTTTGTAGAGCATTATCCAGAACAAAACTAAGCTCTAGTTTTTGCGTGGTCGTCGTAGACGATTCAGCTAAAATGTGTTGTTCCCAATATAATTAAATATCAATACGTCAATATGAACATATTATGTAATATTGCCTAATCAAATTTTTAAAATTGAAAACCAATCTTTATCGTGTTAATCGCGATGAAGGTAATGTATTATAAAAGTGGATAAAGATTCTCAACTTTATTCTGTAAAGAGTAAATTATAAATTTCAATAAATACATTTTGTTTAATTTTTCGGTAGCTTTTATTCCAAGCATTAGAGTCTAATAAATTAGACTATAAGTTGTTGACCGAGGACATAATTTTGTCTTTGATTTTAAGTATACCAACGATCAAAAGAATAACTTAGTTATACATTTTGATTTAAATTGAATAGAATATCCAATCTCCAACTATGTTTAATTCTAATTAAAAAAATTAATATAGGTTTAGCGAACCAAGTACACAAGTTAAATGTATGGTAGATGTAGACAGAATAGCACTGACTAATTTCCGTTAAATGTAATGAATTTTATACTTTTTGGCGTTTGCAATTGTTTATAAACTGACTTTTTAAATGTCTATATTTTTAAATTCTGTGAATTTTCCTTGTAGAAATCATGAAAGGATTGATGACCAAGGACTTTTTAAGATTCTTCACGCACACATTCAGCCGGCAATGATTTACATAATAAATATATGCTTTATTTTATTCTCTTGTAATATTAATTAATATCTTACTTTATACATTATACGTATACATATATACAACATATACATACGAATATTTTGTTAGAAGTTTACAACTGAATATAATACTGCATTAAACAATAAAACAATCGAGTATACAAGACATAGTTGATACTATATCATTGATTGCAGAATAGACTATTCTATAATTAATGGTACTATTCTAGAGATGATTGAAAGTAACGTTATTACTTATAGAAATATTAGAAATAAATAATAATATCGCATTTAAGAAACAGTTAAAACTTAATTTAAAACTAAAGCCTGTTCTACTGGATATATTTAAGCTTTGTTGTCCAATTTTTAAAACATAAAATCAAAGATATTAAGAATATTATTATAAATTTATAAGCCATCCAGAACCTCGAAAAAATACATACAATAATCGGTATATTAAATGCTTTCTGGCAATAATATAGCATTTTCTATTTTTTTAAGGTCATTTTTTTATTTTTCAATTGAAATTTAGTATAGTTTGATTGAGATGAAAATAGACTTACTAATTGAGTAATGACCTAATTAGTATAAGTCAAAAATAAAAAATAATTGATATTACAGATATCATGCTCAGATAAATACATAAATTAAATTCAAGAAAATTAATTATCAAAGTTTCGTAGCTGTGCATCTTCCTAGTCAACCCCTTATAGTCAAACTACATTTTTTAAAACCATTTTCTTATAGTGTAAACAAAATTTATTGTAAATATCAAATAAAATCTTTTTATAATAAGCAAAAAAGAAAATTAATTTTAAATTGCATGGATTCTTTGCTTTCTTTTAACCTATAATCTGTACGTTGGTTGATGTACCACATTGTCTTTACTCAATCCAATTGTGTAACACATCATTTAATTTAAACTCAATCGAAAATAAAATCACTGCAAAAACCCAAACGAGGAGGCTTAAGTGATAATGCAGACGCCCTCTATAAAAAATAAATAATAAAAGTAAATGTTTAGTATATTTAAACCATTAACTATTGAAAACAACGTTATAATATAATTTATTTTAATAGCTAATTAAGTTAGAAAAATTATAATTTTATTATCAACCAATTTATAAACAGTATATGCGCGCCTAAATATTAATATCTACTTTAATCGTATTAAATTTTAAACATTGGTCAAGTATTTATATTGATAATATAATATACAATATTATACATATTATATGGTTAGAACCTGTAGATTTCTACAGTATACGTTTAATATGAACATGTTATTATATTATTTTGTAGCAAGATTCGATCTCTATACCACTAATCGTTATAAACATTATTAAATTATGATAATTACGCCTACACCGTTCATACTGGTATTCTTGTAATTGGTTTTATTGTCACAAAAAAAAAAAAGTATCAAAAACCGATACATATTCATGTTATAAATAACTATATATTGTATGTGTGTAAAATTGTAAACTGCATCAACCCACAGGCGGGACAAGCAAGTAAAAAAATGTATAAAATAAAGTTTACCACTAAAAGCCGAGGGGCATGATTGTACTCTCTGCTTGCCCTCTCCCTAATTTAGATTACTGCCCTTGGACGTTGGAATGCAGTGGGAGATTAATCGGGACGCAGACTCCAACTGTGCAAAATGGTTTCATGCAAAAGTGAAGAAAATTTTATAAATTTGCATCGATTCAGGAATGAATAATGATTTGTTATTTTTTCATTAAACATTTTTAAAATAATTGAAGTAAAAAATATTGAAACCCTTGCAATACTTTATGCTTACTTAATTTTATATAATATTCTACTTGATAATAAAACAAAATTATCAGAATTCAGGTATTTAATTTTATTTGGAAAAAATTCTTAATTTTTCTTTTCTTTTTAAACTTTAGACTGTTTTATACATTATGGTGATGACTTGTTTTCAATTTAAATCAGTTTTAAATGATTCTGTAACGGTACAATAATATTTTATTAGTAAACATGATAAGTTTAAAAAAGTATAGATTACGTCAAATTACTAAAATTATTTAATCCTATTAAAAAAATAACTTCATCATTTGAATAACAAAATGTTAAAACATTTAGTAAATGCCATCCGGCCATTGAAGGCTTTTCACTTCCATAAACGGTTGACAGATCAATGTCACTCCGTTAACAATAAAAGGAAAATGACAGAATTATTACCTCTTTGGTAACAGTTATTTTAAACAATTAACTATATTACCTATTATATTATATGTTTAAAAAAAAATCAACATTGAAATAAAATGATTAATTTTATTGTTCTTTATTTCTTCTCACTTTTATTTATAAATAACTATTATAGGAATTATACAAATTGTTTTTAATAAAGTATTTATGATTTTATGTTTTTATATTATAGGTATTATATAGATATGTATCTAATAAAATGCGCGTATTCGTAATACATTTGATCATCCATAGTTTTGAACAGTTGACGTTAAAATTTTTTTTTCAAATATATTGGCCGATATAAAAAGTAATATTGTCCTTAAAATTTATTACTTAATACGTAATGATTAGCACAAATCGAGTCGAGTGTATTTTTAGCAACTAATAGCTTATACCTAAAAATAATTAAATTATGATCATTGATCAACAATGAGCCAGATTTTACAACCTACACATAACGCAGAGATTCATCTAAAAATTATTGGATTTCCATTTTATCAAATACAATAAGTGTTAGGGTTTAAAACGACTTCAAATAATAAGATTGAAATTGAGTATAGTCAAAGAGTAAAAATAAACAAATGAGTAGTTAAAAATTACTATTAGCTTGTTTTAACAACTATTTATTACAATAATTTCTTACAATTATTTTATAATATATTTATGTTGAATATTTTCCTAATAATAATATAGCCGAAGATTGATTTTGATGATTATTATCTGTAACAATAATTATTTAATAATAATTATTCTTGAAATCAGTGTGACAATTAAGTTATTTTGGAGAATAGTTGGAACCTTTCCTTTGTGGTGTCTTCTAATATTGCACTAAATCAGATCATAGGGTTCTCAATTTCTCATATTACTATAATACAAATAACTATAAACTAACCACAAATTTTATTTTGATTAAAATTATGTATGCCTATAATTAAAAAGTATAAGAAAATACGATATTGAATTTTATACAATGTAATCTAATAAGTAGTAAGTATAGTGTAAAACTGTATATGATCGGTTCAATGCGTCCAATACGGAAAGGTTTCCTTGTTTTTTTTTTATACGTACACTTTATATGTAAAAATAAAGAAGTAAGCCCCTTCTAAAATGTAACTCAATCCCTGTCTGAGATTATAATTGTTTTGGCGATTTTAAATTATTATCAACCGATATAAGTAATATATCATGAATGGGCATGGTTTGTTTAGTTTAGAGAGCGTACTGTGTTATGATCAACATGGCCGTATATTATAAAGATAAATACAATTATGGGCTCTCCCTTACGGATAATATTATGCGTGTCGCGTGATAATTGTATTGTACGAATGTGTGTTGTCTAGTAATATATTATACATAACATTAAGTCTAATGGAATTAGTAAAAGATATTTTTTATGGTACAAACTACAAATTACTATTAATCTCAAACGTTTTCAATAATTTGAGTCAAGAATAAAAACTTATTATACAGATGGAAGAGGTATAAAATGATTGTCATCAAATCATATAATACTCGTATCATTGATGTTAATAATGCATTATATACATGCGTTTATTACTGTTATTACGGAGGAACTGTCATTCATAAGTAAAACATGATGTGGTGATGTTTTATTTTTTATCCGAAGGGGTATAATCAAATTAATAGTCAATGGTAGTTTTTTAGTCTTCTGATATTTAATATCGAGATCGTTGTGTTAATGTTAAATGGTACGTTCAAGTAGGTATCTACCTACCGGCTACCACTGATCATAACTATTAACCGATCACAACTGATCGGTACTATTCGTGTACATTTTGATGATGGCGACCGTACCCGTACCTAGATCGCAATAAAGATAAAACATACTAAACCTAGAAAATTATCGACTAAAATGTTGAATAGAAAACGTACGATGATAATCGTTCGAAAACAATTCTATTGACCACAACTGTGTTTAAAATAATTAAATTTAATCATTACCTTAGCATGTCAGTCACCTTTGGGTGATTTAGTGTACACGCCGTGTATAAGTCCATGGGGTTTTGTGCGCACGCGACGTGTGTATAAAAATCGAATAATTATTTGACGAGTTTGTTAAGAAAAAGAAAAAAATTAAAAATTTTGTTACGTTCAGCGTAAATCACGGAAAAATGTATACACCGAAGATATTTGTATTATTACTTACTAAACCAAAACCGAGGAATGAGCAGAGAGTGGTACACGTGCATATGTCAGTCGTAGCATATTGTTGTTCGAATCACGATTTACGGTGAACTATCAATCAACGCAACGATAATATTGTTAATATAAGTAATATCTTATCATTATTTACTGATGTTCAAATATTCAACAATTGGTATTTTGTTTGAACAATTTATTTCCGTCTACCATTTTCGTTGCGTTTTTCTTCCCCCCTCCCTCCACTACAGATAATTGTTCAAGCCGACCGGTCGTGTCACACTAATTACCTACTCTTTGCCACACAACGCTCCAAGCGATTTCATAATTAAGAGCGATCCCCATGCGGAAAATTCTGTTAATTTCGATACATTTTTTTTTTCGTTTAGTATTTTCTGTGTATAATGTATATCGCACTGCGCACGACTACTATTTTACATACATGATTGCTCAGGGAATGTTTAAAGGAAATATCTCGGTACCACAAGCATTACGTATTTACGTCTTGTGATCAACGTAATTTACGCCGTAATATAGTGCGGCTGCTGTAAAAATATTCCCTGTGCGCTTCAATAGACATTCTGACCACCATGAGTTCTTAAGAATGTTAGGGTAGAACCGTATAATACATAGCAGAGGGGATTACGTTTGACCCATACCGAAAGGTTCGTGTCTGTGACGAATTCGGGTTTCAATACTCATATTTTTTATATTTTTTTTGTCAGGGAATATTCTGTGAGAGTGAATTTTTATTTCACTTTCCGTTCCAGTCGTAGACGACCAAAAGGTTTTAAATTTAAAATTTAAATTTGTAAATAATGCATTGTTGTAAGTTGTAACCATTAAACTGTACAAATTGTACATTTTACAGTATTCCCTTCATTAGTAAAAAGTAAAAAGATACCGTAGATGAAAATCGTCTATTGTGAAATTGTATTAGTTTTGTTAATTATCGAGTTATTATAAACTTATTAAAATGCATGAATTAAAAGAAAATCCTAAATTGAAGTAAAATTAAAAGATGAATGTATTACCTATGTAATATTATGTTGCATAATAATGTATTGTATTTTTATTTTTGGCTATATTAATAAACTTTAAATTCAAAAATACCAGTTCGTATCGTGACTTGTGACTTTGTGAGTAATTAATACTAATTATATTAATATATTATGCGAGTTTTGAAAGTCTTGAGAGTACATATAGATGATATTTTGCACTTCACAAGTATTTAAATTTATCATAATTGCTGATATAGTTTCAAAAAGTTATTAAATGTATATGATAATAAAAATTAAAAACGTATCAAAACATTCTTTTAATCGAATTAAAAATGTATTCTGATCATTCTAACTTAACCAGGAGGTTGTATCCCCAATCTCAACATTCTTATAGGTACGCTTATCTGAATATTATGATTTATGATGGACCCTAGATTAGAAACAACCTCGGCTGTAACAATTTATAATAATATAATATTACATTGTCCTAATTTACGCATTGAGATAAAATCATCCATTCATATTTATTAGGTATTATTGTAGTTGGACTAAAATAATTTGTATCAAATCACACAATTTTTGATAAAGGTAACAATTATTATTATAATAACGGCTGTAACATTCTCATGCAGTAAATGCAATTTGTATCTGTATGATAATTGATATTTGATAAAAGTTATAATGACAGGTGTTGCGGTAGTACAGTACATGGGTCACAGGTAATGAGTATACGTATACAGTCCGAGTCAAATACCAGATTCAGCTTAAGTACCTATAATGACATTTTTAATTTTTGTGAATTTTTTAATTTTTAAATTCACACAACATCAATAATAAAAATGTCCATATTATTATTATTATTATACTTTATTATACAATACTATAATTTGCGTTGTTTTTTTTTTAACTGCTTACAAAATCCTTATACCGGGCTATTCATGCAAACTTATGAATAGTCGGTAACATATTATATGATATATACTAATGGATTTTTGGTAGTTAGAGTTCTTACTTCTTACAATATTTAAGAAATAATATTATTAAATAGATACCAGGCTTATCATACTAGTTCATTAGCTATTGGGTTTAAAATTTTAATTCATATCCTATTTAAAATATTCGTCCAATTTTTTAACAAAATCATGAGTATCTCTTAGCAATATAGTGTATTCGTATGCGAAATATTTGGACAGATTTAAATAAGTTACTGACAATTTTAGTGAAAATAATTGCTACAAGTACATAATAAAGTATGTTTAAAAATAAAATAATGTTTTTTTATACATTTAATTTTGAAAATTATATATTCAGGAATTTCTATGATGTAAAACTACAGTGCCTATAGGCTATGACTAAGACCATGTTTCCACGTGAATTTTTATTGGATATGCTTTTATTTTATTCATCGTATTTCTGAAACGCGTTTTCGAAAAGCACCGGTGAAAATATAGTTTTTAGGGCAAAATAGAATAATTATTTTAAACATAATATATATTTTATTATTTAATAATAATTTTAAATAGAATAACATGGGTGCTATTGGTATGTTTTTTGTCAAACTAAAGATTCAAAATGCATAAAATGTTTTTTTTAAACATTTCTATTTTTGAAGTTTTGATTTTAATGAGTGTTTGAATGTGTTCATTAATGTAAACCACAGGTTCATTAATTTAGAGGCTGACAAAAATATTAAATTTATATTTTGGTCAATTTGGAGTGTTTAATTTTTAATTAGATATCATTGAATCAATTTAATCAGTTTAATTGGTGTGCATATTATGTTGTTTAATACTACGTTATTAAAATGATATTAAAATGCTATTGTTATTTGAAAATTTGATCAGTGCTTATAGACTATAAACTTCATATTAAATTGTTACCTACCATGAATTACTATAAATTTATGGTCGGGAATTTAAATAGGTATTTAATTTTCACATTGAAATCTTGTCAAATTATTCATTCATGCTTTTGTTGCTTATTGTTAGCTATTACTCTTAATTTTATGACAATTTTACAATTTTAACGATTATTTATACCTAGTTTACTAAGTCAATTTAACGATGAAAGACGATTAAATTTGATGTATATATTAAGTGCCTACCAAATAACTCAAGAACATACCTTTACGTTATGGTTAATATTTTACTATTATTATTCTTAAATATACTGTTAAGATAATAAATAATTTTGCCATAATTGAAGACGGAATTATTTTTTAATTTTTGAAGAATAAAGAAAATATTTTGTTATCAATAAAAACTAGATTAAAATTTTAATTTTTTTTAATTAATTTAATAAAATAAATGCATAAATGTAAAAGTTTATAAATATTATTTTGATCTAAACAAATTGTTTAAAATTGTCACCTAAATATGTATTTATTACACAGTGATAATATTGCTAAACTAACTACGTTTAAAATGGTTGGATAAGTTTAATATGTGTATTTATTTATTTTGTAATAATATTAAACATAGATGACGATTGTATTACCCATTTTATAGATAAATGGTTAAATATCTTATTTTTTTTTTTTCATGGAAGTATAACTTTAGTTTAGAAACCTTTAACAATTGGTGGTGGTACTAAAAAAAATCAATTTGTTATTTGTCATAGGTTTTTCACATACCTCATAAGTTATATCAAAGGATTTTAAGTTTTTCAGTAGTCCCTTGCCACAATTATCGTTAAAGTCAGTTGTATCGACAATTCATAAAAAATATAAATCTTCAAAGCTTTATATAATATTAAACACGAGCGCGATAATAAAAAATACCATTCTTGGTGCACAACATTTTTGATTGATAGCGAATATTTATGCGGTATTAATCATCGAGTTACTGTTATATATTGTATAAAATTTAAAATAATATATCGGTAAAAATAACAAATCTTTTATGAGGCACTAAAAAACAATAGCCTATTAAGAAGATACAACGATAAGATTTGATAACAGTGTTGTGCTGTAGCCACTAGGCGGAGTATATCGGTTTCCGGTTTTTTTTTTTTTTAAATTGCTTCAAGCACATTTTAAGACTATTTGGTTGTGTTTTAAAATTATTTAATAATGTCTTTCCAATGATAACGCCCACATATTATCATGTGATCCGGTCGTTCTGTCAAAAATGCACGAGAGTAACGAGTATGTTCCGACAGAGAGTCGAGCCGTGTCCTGTGTAGTAAAACGGCAAAATAGCATATTATTATACTCAATCACTCACTGTGGCCGTATAGAATTATAATAAAACACTAAGCCAAACTTTTTGTTTCAATTATACAGGTTATGCAAACGCGATTCTTAACTGTAAATATTAGTATATTATATACGTACATATGTGATCATATCGATTTGTTTTCTTCTTATGATTTATACGTTGGATCATTCACAAGTATATACTATATATATATATAAATGGGATTTAAATCAGAGTAACTGCACAAAATACATTTGCATGTTTATCATTTATCTATTTGGTTTTATGTACGATTTTATTAATTTAATTAATTTTAAAAAATTATTTTTATAGCAGAAAGTGTAGTATTCTGAAAACACCTATAGTGAATTATATGTCTGTTTGTCATGAGTGAAATATGCAGCACATTTATTTTTCGCAAAACTATTGAGTACTGTGTTTCTAGGCATTTTGAGAAAATATCGGAATAATTAAGAGATTCGTTACTAAGTCGTAAGTTGAATGCATTTCGGTTATTATACATATAAGTGCTAGTATTATAGTTTAGGTTTTAATATCATATACCTAATATTATAAGGCGACTAATGACAAAGAGGTACATTATCTCACTTCTATCTTTAGTAATATTTAATATTGTAATATTGAACAAATTTAAACACTACTGAATATTCTTACGTACCTATTGGATATACATTTTTGAAATTGATATAATATGTGTCACTATAATTAGTCATAATTTAATATAATTGGTTCTATAAAAAATAAATTTGATATGTTAGACGTATTAATTCATTTTAAAAGCAGGTATTATAATAAGTTTTTTTACGGACTTAAGATATTAACATTATTGTGGTTTACCTAATTATCAACATTTGTTTTACAAAATAAATATGCGCAAATTAAATATATTTAAGATTTGACCTACGTTTACCTAATGTTTTTGTTTGATGTGTTAAGATTTATGTTCACACTTAACACTTGTTATTGGTAAAGTGCTATATTGTAAAAGTACTATGCGTTTTAATTCATTGTTTTGAGTTTTGTCTCTGTAAAATCCACAACAAACAAATAAAAATGTGCACATGGTATGAAATAAAAAAGATTACTCCAATTGTAAATGTTTAAACGGATAATGCAATTTAATTACGTTGACCGGTTAATTTATCACAAAGATTATATTCAGAAATGAAATATATTCAGCTAATAACTTATTACAATTACAATTCAGATAAAGTAAACATTACATTTTTTAAAATAATTTAATCCTGAATTTCAGTTACATTAATAATACACATAAATACATAATTATACAACTATACCAATCATAATATTCATAATAATCCAAATTCAAATCGTGTAGAAGATAAAGCAGTTAAGATTGTTAGTCGATAATAATACAACATATTATACTGATTTTTATACATTTATTTTATCATTTGTGACTTGTGTACATATTTCATACGGCGTAGAAATCGTAGAATGTGTTTTTATGTTTTCAAACACATGTCTGATAATGTTTTATTTAAACTATAAATGGAACTATATATTTTCGGAAATACGGTGACAATATCACGCTTGTCAATCAGTAAGTGTGAGTTGAGCAACATCTTCATTCGATGCCCGCACACCGGAGTCAGATAAATGAACTACCTACACAATAATAGCAGTCTTTTGAAAATCGTGTGAATGAGAGAAATATTCGTGTTAATCCTGTACAGGATCCGCATGTACTGCTCAAACATATTTTTATTCAAATATTAGGTATGTATCTTATGTATAATGACAGTGCCCGTCGTTTGCAATTCACGATAAATGTATAAATACATGTTTGTATATTTATTATTTATTTTTACATTAAAAATAATTAAATCGATTACAATTAATCTCCCAAAAAATTCCGTGTTAGTGTATGTATTTTTATTTATTTTTCACATTTATTTGAACGTTAGGAAAATGTAGTCTGTGCGTTAAAATGAGCAACTATAATAAATAATCGAACCGATTCACTCTAAAATGTTTGTATGACGGTACTTAACCGGTCACGTGTAGATACCGAATACCGGACGAACAAATGAACAAACGAGTCTCGTACAAAAGGTTAGATGTTGAATTTCCAAACACTCGTTACAGCCTAAGTAACCATAGTAAATTACACGTGGAAATACGGTCAGCATTTTTTCTATTACTGCGATACCTTCAGGTACTTCACAAGGTGTACCGTATTATCCTCACACTACACGTATTTATATTTATGTATAATAAAATAATTAGTATGTTGTTATATCTAACTAAACAGTTGCAAGATTGGAAATCGATTGGATTTTCATGTGTAAATAATGTTTACGTTCACAAAACATATCTTTAAAAAAATGAACAGCATAACTAATATTTGTAGTATAAATATATTTATATAAATATTACCGAGAGTACACATGTCCTATATGGTATGTATTATATGTTCATAATAATTAATAAGTGATAAAATTGAAAGATTTCTTGATGTCAAATTGTTAATTTCAAACACAATATAGTAACATTGATAATAATCTTTGTGTGTTAATGAAATGTAATATTGTTTAAAGTTTAAAATCAATTTATATACATATTTTTTAAAATATTTTTCAGATATATATTTAAGGCATAAACGCATAAACCGTAATGATTTCAGTATAATAGCAATTGTTTAATGTGGTACTCGAAGGATATTACAAATAAATAAGAGCATATATATACTGAAGTTTTAAGAAATGAAAAGAAAATATATACGTTTGATGTTAATAATATTCTGAAACGCAATCATCACGGAAGTATATTATAAGCAGGTAAGTGTATATATATATAAATACGCAAATATAATTTATATAATATAGTAATAAAAGTAAAAAAGCATTACATTTTTAAATTATTACTTATTAGGAATATGATAATTATGCTTTATGGGATATCCTGAGTATCAAAGCAAAGAGTATGAACGCTGTTTTATATACCTTTACTATTAAATCGCTGAATTATTTACAAAAATGTGGTTGTATAAGTTGTATTATATTAATCAGTTTTCGCAGTAAACATATTTTACTAAACAAAGGTATACCTATATATTACACAGATGACTTCTAACTTAAACATTCATTACACATCATATATTACACTCTAGTATTTAAAATACAAATCGAGAGTAATATTAAAATAATAAAAACAAATTTGACCTAGCTATATAGTATTATATACTATTATTATATATGCAGTGTATTTGAATACATATACATCGCATTACAACGTCATTAAATAGGATATAAACAATATTTTATACATCCGTAGCTGATTCAGACACTGCATGCAGGCCGCGCGGCGCGGCGTGTACTAAATGCCAGACGGACAAATGAGCGAACGGGTACAAATCGTTGTAGATGTTGAATTTTTCTAACGCTCGCGCGTAGTGTAACGATACGAGAGGATCTGCGAGTCCTTAACCCCGGCGTGCACGCGCATTTCTTCACGGATTCGTATAATATACCTACTGCAGCAGCGCGCGGTCTGATCCTACCTGCTGCTGATGGACAAACGTCGGTATACATAATACATAGCGTGTGTTTTTTCTCCCCAAAAAAAAAAAAAAAATTAAATTAAAAAAAAAATACGCGTACCTATACCACAGCTGAGATGGAACACGAAATATTGAATAGGTAGGTACCACCACCATCTGTCTAGTGTCTTGGTGCATCGCGCAGGATGACATTGTAGTGCTGTATATTTATTTTTTCTACACAGGAGCGTATGGTTAGTGGGTACAGATAATATATAGGTACTGCGCGTGTACATAGAGTATACAAGTACACTAAAATAAATATCATGTAAGAAGTAAAATAAAATTCGTCGTAATGACGGTAGTCCGTTGATGTTTTTTTTATTTATTTTTTTTTTCTTAGGATATTTTACTAAAGTATTGTCGATGCATGATACAATGATAACATGTTCGTAATGAAAAATCGAATTTAAAAGCACGCGCGTATACGCGCATTTAATAAAAAAACGTCAGTAATTGACGGTTTGGTCTGTGGCGGCGTATAGGTAAGTAAACGTTTATCGAGTGCTGCGATGGCGGGTGGGGGAGATCGATTGCACCGTCAGAAGACAGGTGGATATTTCAGACACCGAATTCGGCGCAAGATCATTGTTTTAATATTTCGATTACCGTCTTTGATTTTCGGTTGCACACAAAACCTACACCGCCGCAGAATGCTGATCCTATTTCAGCACGGTATTACAATATTATATACACATGGTATTATTATTATTCTATATGAACAAATAAGTCATCGTCGTCGTGGTAATGTACACTCACGATCACGAAACAGGACGAAACGCTGCTGCACTATTTGGTTACGATTATAATTAATATTATAATATATAATATTATATAGTAAATCGGATACCGCATTCGAAACAATAATAATAATAAATAGTGCAAGATGACCGGACACAAAGCGCGGACGCACTCGCATGAATGGGCGCGGGCACGGCGAATCCACCGTTGTATATATATATATATATAGGTACTCGAATAAATATATATATATATGTGTATATATGTATGTATGTATGTATTATATTATACGGTATAAGCGATCCAGTGGTGGGCGAGTGGCGAACGGGGTGCAGCCATCTTGAATACCTTCAACTAGAACCCGGCCGTGTATCCGAACAGCAGTAAAATACTTGAAGCACCGCCGTCGTCGTCGTCGTCGTCCGACCGGCCGGCCGGCCGGGGTACACGCATACACTCGTACAATACACCTATAACACACACGCACACACTCGTATACATATACACCTATAACACACACGCACACACTCGTATACATATACACCTATAACACACACGCTTACACTCGTATATGTACGTGTATATATAACGCACTTGCACACGCACACAAACATGCGCTGCGCAGGGCCGGCGGCGGGTAATCTTGACAGGTAAAAACGGGCTCTCCGCCACGGCGTGTGTACGGTCGTAACCGGTCGTCGGTTCGGTGGGTAGGGCGGAGGGGGGTCGCGGCGGAGGACACGCGGGCTCTGTTGGCGGGCAGGCGGCGGGCGGGCGATGAGTATGGCTGTGTGGCCGGCGGGGTTAGAGCGTGGAACGCGCGCAGAAGGGGGCCGACCGAAAGAATGTTTCCACTTCGGATCCGACTGAGCCGACCGCCGCCGCTGCTGCCGCTGATCCGAGAATCCGACCGGGAACCAGTCTTCAGTATACGCACACACACCCGTCCGTTCTGTAGTGTGTAGTATCTGCACCGCGTGCGTGTGTATATCGTCGTCTCGTCGTAATATATAATATATATATATATATAGTGATTTCTCTCCACCGACCGTGTGCGCGCGTGCCTTATTTACCACCGCGGTTTATATAGCATTAAGATCCGCGCACGCGTCGCGTGTGTACGGTACCCGTTAAAAAACATTAATTATAATATACGGTTCGGTTTTTCTCGTGTTCAAAATCTATTCGCGCGCGAATATTTCGCGAAAGTGCGCTCCAAATCCGACGATTCCTCGCCGCCGCCGTGCATGTGGGTACCTAGTGTACATAGTGCGTGTGTAGTACGCGTTTCGCATCGTCTTCCGTGTCGAAGGGATCGTCGTCGTCGTCGTCGCCGAACATGGATTACGGTAGTGTAGTGAGTGTTTCGAGTGTTGACGCGTGGTGCGTGGTAAGAGCACGCGAGTGATGATCACCGGGTGATACGGCGAAGGAGCAGCGGTCATCCCGCGCACGATGTCATGGCGCACCGTAGCGATATGCGCGATATTGGCGCTTTTCGTGGCTGGCCCGTCGCCGGTGGCGGGCGCCGGCGGCGACGCGGACAGCAACGCACGGGTGCAGCTGGAAGTGCTAGAGGGTCAGCCTCGTGGCACGGGCGTCGGACGGATACCCGTGCGGCCGGGCTTCGTGTACAGGTTCAACGAGCCGTCCGACGAATTCTGGTTGAATGCGACCACGGGCGAGATATCCACCGCGCAGATACTGGACAGAGAGTCGTTGTCCAACGACCGGTACGATCTGATCGTGTTGTCCAGCCAGCCCACTTATCCGATCGAGGTGCGCATACTGGTGGTGGACGTTAACGACAACGCGCCCGAGTTCCCGGAACCGGTCATATCGGTCTCGTTTCCGGAGAGCGCGGCACCTGATAACAAAGTGCTGTTGGATACGGCCACGGACCGGGACGCGGGACCCAACGGCGTGTCGTCGGATTACCGTATTGTAGCCGGTAACGTGGACGACAAGTTCCGCCTGGAAGTGACGTCCAACCCGGGCGGTGACTTGACGTATCTGTACCTGAAGACTACCGGCAAACTGGACCGGGAGACGGTGCCATTCTACCAGCTCAACGTGTCGGTTCGCGACGGTGGCGTACCTACCAGATACGGCTATCAGACGGTCAACGTGACCATACTGGACGTGAACGACAATCCACCAGTGTTCGCGCACACCGATTACAGCGCGTGGTTGAACGAAAGCGCGCCGCCGGGCACGTTCGCGCTCCAGGTGACGGCCACGGACGCCGACCTGGGCGAGAACGGTCGCATCACGTACTATCTACCGGAAACGGCCGAGACCCGGTTTCGCGTGGACCCGGACACCGGTGCCATATACACCACGGAGACGCCCGATTGTCCGCAACAGAACTGCCCGCACGCGCAACAACCCAAGACGTCATGTCAGAAGAGTTGCGTGTTCACGGTGCACGCGCGAGATCACGGATCGCCCAGGCAGGACGGCCGGGCGTACGTGACCATCAGTCTGATCGACGCCAATGACCACGACCCGGTCATCAAGTTCCGGTACTTCCCGTCGAACGCGGCTTATGCGACCGTGGACGAGAACGCCATCAACGGTTCCGTGGTCGCTGCTGTGTCCGTCATGGATCCGGACGAAGGGCTGAACGGCGAGACGACCGTGGAGATCATCACGGGCAACGATATGAATCATTTCCGATTGGAATCGTCGCAAAGCTTCTACATCGTGCGGGTGCATGGCGTCCTGGACCGGGAACAGATCAACAAGTACAATCTGACCGTGTTGGCCAGCGACAAAGGGACCCCTGCCCGCACCACCGTCGCGTATCTGTTAATTTACGTCAATGACATTAATGACCACGAACCGGTATTCGAGAAGAGTGAGTATTCGTCCACGCTAAGCGAATTGTCACCGGTGGGTACTTATGTGGCCAGCATTACGGCCACCGACGAGGACACCGGCATCAACGCACAGATTTACTATTCCATCGTGTCGGGTAACGCTTTCGGTTGGTTTGACATCGACCCGGATACAGGGCTGGTGACGCTCAAGGGGCGACTGGACCGAGAACAAATGGGCTCTGCCGAAATAAAAATTTCTGCCCGTGACGGTGGTCCTAATCCCAAATGGGCGTACACGCAATTGAAAGTCATCGTTTTGGACGAAAACGACGAACGACCAGAATTCACACAGGAAATGATTATTGTTAAAATGTTGGAAAACGTGCCGGAGAATACATTAGTGGCCATGCTGACCGCTTCAGATCACGATCAAGGTACTAATGGTAGCGTATCGTACAGTTTACATCCCGAAGTCCAGTACAAGTATAAGGGTGCGTTCGCACTTGATTCGTTGACCGGACAACTAACTGTTAAAACACAACTTGACAGGGAAAAAGTACCCGAATACAAGATCAAAGTATTAGCCAAAGATCAAGGATCTCCGCCCAAATCTTCCACGGCCACCGTCATACTCGACGTGTTAGATGTCAACGATAACGATCCTGTTTTCTATCCGCAACAGTATGTAGCGTTCATTGGTGACCGCCAGCTGACGGGCACTAGTCTTCTCACAGTCTCGGCATACGATATTGACGAAGGAGAAAATTCGGTCATCGAATATCGACTAACAAGTGGCGGCGATTCTGGGCTTTTCTACATAGACGCTCGTGACGGATCGATATATTTGAAAAGCAGTGGAGATCTTCCGAAATCCATATACCATCTGAACGTTACAGCTGTGGATAGGGATGGTCAACGAGCAGCTGAAGACGCGACTGTAGTAATAATAAAAAATCCCGACGAAACACTAAAATTCGATACGGTTGAAGGGTATTCATTTCAAATTTACGAAGATCATAAAGGTCAGGAGGACTCAGTTTCTAACCGACAAGTGGGGCGAGTTCGAGTTAAGGAAACTAAAGGCGATGTGACTTATTTCATATTGAACGGTGACAATGGAAATTTTAGGGTGGATCGAAATGGAGTGTTGATGACGTGGAAAAAAATCGATCGGGAAAATCAATCTTTTTACAGTATACAAGTCGGAGCTAGAGCAGGTCTGAAGTTTGGCACTACTCTAGTGAATGTAACTATTCTGGACGTCAATGACAACGAACCGACGTTTGCTACTGTAATCGAGGAAGTAGACCTTTACGAAAATACTGCTGTGGGCCAAGAACTGTGCGTGGCCAGAGCTAAAGACAAGGATGTTGGGTTGAACGGCCGGGTAACTTACCGATTGGTATCCAAACCCGACGGCCTGTTTCGTATCACCGAGTCGTCCGGAATCGTGTACCTTCATAAGCCGGTATACACGGCCCCGGGCACTGTAATAGCCGCCGAAATTATGGTCACCGACTCGGGTAACCCCCCACTTAGTGCCAAACATGTTGTTCTATTCACCGTTCAAGATGTAAACGACCATACTCCTGTATTCGATCAAACCTCGTACGAATCTTCGCTTTCCGAAGCCACCGCTGTCAACAGTAGATTCTTCGGGCTAACTGCTACGGATAAAGATTATGGGCCAAACGCCAGATTATCTTATGCGATTGAAGAAGGCGACGCAGAGGGAAATTTTGGAATTTTTCCGGACGGAATGTTGTACATCAAACACCGTTTGGACAGAGAGAGTAGAGATTATTATGCGCTTTCCGTGGTAGTAAGAGATGCGGGGACACCGGCTCGCAGTTCATCAGTGGTGGCTATTGTGCATGTAACTGATGAGAATGACAACAAACCGGAATTCTCCAATGTCACGTTTGATTTCCATATTAACGAAAATGAACCAGGTGGTACGTTCGTCGGCAAATTATCAGCATCTGACCGGGACACCGGTCGAAATGCCGAACTAACGTACTCCTTGATAAATTGTAAAACAGATTTTTTAATCGATCCAAAAAATGGATTCATTAGGACGCAACGAGAATTCGATAGAGAACAATTGATCCGGGCCACAGGACAGAATGTTATTACGTTGGAGGCTACAGTTTCGGATAACGGCAAACCCCCGCTTTATGATAAGACCAAGGTGAATGTCTATGTTAACGATGTGAACGATAACCGACCGCGATTTTTCCGACAGCCCTATCGGGTACAAGTGTCTGAAGGGTCGCCTGTCGGTACGCATGTACTGCGAGTGTACACCACCGATGAAGACGACGGACAAAACGGTGCTGTGCACTATGTCATGGAAGATGGAGACGATGATAAGTTCAAAATCGATAATGTAACTGGTATGATAACAATCAATGCGTTTTTGGATAGGGAGACGCGTGCATCGTACGTGTTGCGCGTGACCGCGTATGACAACGGCACACCGGTGCGGCTTAACGCTTCGGCCATGGTTTTCGTAGAAGTGTTGGACGACAATGACAACCCGCCTAAATTTGAATCTCCTCCGTCGGGCATATCCATTTTCGAGAACGCGACCGTTAACACGGAATTGATTCGATTCCGAGCAACGGATCCAGATCTGGGCGCAAACAGCGAAGTAAGATATTCTATAGTCTCCGGAAATCGGCGAGACACATTTCATATAGATATTGTGACCGGTGTGTTGTATTTGCACAAACGACTCGACTACGAAGACATAAGCGCATACATATTGAACGTTTCCGCGTACGATAACGGTAATCCCAGACTGTCTTCGGCATTGTCGTTCCACGTAACCGTACTGGACTGTAATGACAATCCACCGCAATTCCCTAGCACGGCCATTGTGCGACAAATTGTCGAAAACCTCGAAACGGGCACGTCCATTGTGCACGTAGTGGCCGACGACCCGGATTCGGATGTGAACGGTTTGGTACACTATTCCATCACGCAGCAACAGCCGGACAACGACAGACGACGTTTCCAGATAAACGAAAAGACCGGTGTGATCAGCACCGTGCTGCCCATCGACCGGGAATACGTGGACACGTACAGGCTGACGGTTACGGCAATCGACCAGGCCGTGCCACCGGAAACCCGATTATCGGCCGAGAAGACGGTGACCATTATAGTGGATGACGAGAACGACAACGCTCCCGTGTTCGTGTCCGTGGACACCGGGCTCGTGCGGGCCAGGCAAGCAGGTGCATTCATCATGTACGCCGCGGCAAGGGACTTGGACACGAGCACGAACGGACTTGTCACATACGAGATGGTGGGTGGTGACTCGGAACTGTTTTCCATACACCGGACGACGGGGGCCATTAGCTTGCGACGCGAACTCAGCCGACCCGAGAGGTTGTACAGGCTGACGGTACGTGCCACGGACGAGGCGGTGCAGTCGGAACGCAAGTCCACCGACGCATACATCACCCTGTTGACGGACGCCGCGGACACCAGCGGCGTCGGCAAGCTGACCGGTTTGAAGGAGTCGTACGAGGGCTCCGTATACGAAAACGAGCCCTTGGGCACAAGCGTGCTGAGGATGGACCCGTTGCCCGGACAAATTGAATACTACGTGGTAAACGTGACCGGGTCCAATGGGCAGCAAGCGGATCGGATGTTTTCCGTGGACGTTAAACTGGGCGTGCTTTACACGGCTGCGATGCTGGACAGGGAGGGTGGCGCCGACCAGTATGTTGTGCACGTTTATGCTACTAACATCGGATCGCAGACACCAAAAACCGGTCACATTCAGGTATTTTTTATTTTATTTTTTTATTATTATCATTATTATTATTATTATAATTATTATTGTTATTATTATTATATTCTACAACTTTTCCTTCTACACTATGCTCTGATATTCTACACACACACACACACACACACACTGCGCGTCTTGGCGTCCGAAACTTTATCATTATTGTTATTATTGTTGGCTTACTATATGATTTATTCGATTCGCTAGGCTGCAATTAGCTAGGCATTTCGGGTTTTGGTAGACCGCGGCGAGTTCAAAGTGTATCAGCAGTAGTTGACGAGTTCCCTATTCCTGTAGTATATGTGTACGATGGGATGAGGGGGGGGGCAAGGGAGTCCGCTGATGCCGAAGTCATGAAATTTGGTTGAAACAATGGAATGTACGTAACACGCGAACCCGTCTACTGTGCGCAATAAGAGAGTATATTTATTATAGGTATGCTTTGTATACAATATGTATACACGTTCAATGGGGAAAAGATTTGAGTTTGGACATAATAGTTTTTATGTCATTTCTCATTACGTGAGTTTTGTCACATATCAATATACGTTAATATATGGTAACTTTGGGTGTACACTGGTTTTTTATCGTTTTTTTTTTTGCATTATGAATATCCATATTATAAAATTGATGTCTGTTGTTTGTTGTGTAAAAGTTATTATCGATAATATTATTCCATGTTATAATTTTTTTTATCATATTTTAGTATAAATTAAAAAATATATATGTTCTAGGTTTAAAATATGTTAGATGGTATGAAATACGTGTATATAGGATATGTAACGATCCGAAATAGAATAAAATTAAACATATTATTTTTATTTATTATCATTAAAGATATGAAGATTACATTTTATTATTAAAATATGTTTTTCACTGATAATATTCTGTTAAGAATTATAATTTTTTTTTATTCATGTTTCTTACGTGTACACGAACTATTGTGTACTTATTTAAATTTTATATTTTAATGTCCACACGTTATTCTTCTTCGTGTTTCTTGCGTATTATTATAAAAACATCAAGATAAAATGTTCTTTGGAGTCTTTTTGTTTTCAATGCCCGGCGTGTATGTTATTGGTCATACGAATTTGCTCTGCGGATAATTAACACATCATAAATATCAATGTTATTATCACGTTTATCGATTATTTGAATATAAACTACGTCACCACGATCAATAATGTGCTTACACAACTGTGTTATCGAAATTTTGATAATCACAGACCGATTTTAATTGTATAATTTGATTAGTGCGCATAGAATATTATGTAGAATGTAGATCATGTTATTTTTATTTAACAGAGAAAAATATGTTTTTTTTATAGGAAACCTCGTACATGTTTTACCCTTTTTAACTATTGCTGATAAAAATATTAATGCGTTTTAAAAATAGGTTTTTCGTATATGTATTGAATGAAACTCACAATCTTGCGTTATACGTGCTTCCGCCACCTCCTCAATCGTCGGCTCGACGCAAATCCACCTGGATGATTAAATACAAAGCGGACAGCTCAACCGGCGTGATATATATATATATATAACGTGACGTTGGTACTACCATTATAATAATATATTATAATATTCACAAATATTTCAAAACCGGCCTAAGGCATGCTAGTGCCGCAGTGGACGTGTAAAATAACTTTGAATATGCATATAGCTGACTATATCCTCGGCTAATCCTTTGGATAACTGTTCAATTTTGTTCGTATAAACCTGTGTAACTTTGAAATGTCAAGGTTCCAACTGACAGTGCATGTGTGAGTGTGGGACGTTTACATGACGTTTATAAAAAAAAAACCATGGAACATATCTTTTAAAGACTAATATTAATTTGGCACGGTGTACAAGAATTTATGATTTTATGGGTTTTATATTTTATATTACTATATAGCTAATAAACTATATAATTTCAAAACCATCGGAAATTAAGTTTACTTTTGAAGAATAATTGTTAACGTTTGTTCGTATTTTAAAACTATTTTTTATGTTCGAATAGTCATTGCTGTTCCTGTAGCTTCGTTAATCGTAAAATTTAATAGCATCGTTTATATTTTCGACTTAAACCCAATCAGATTTGCAGAACATAAAATGTTAATTTACATGGACGGATAAATCAACTTGAAAAATTGACTTCATTGACTAACAAATCGGTAAAATGTATAAAATATATTCGATTTTTATAAATGTATAATACACAACAAGTATAAAGGTATTCGCTATTCACACTTTATATATACGTATTTCGGTGTAATAATTTGGCTATTTCTTAATAAGAGGTTTAATTTCAAATTAGATGAATTGTATTTAAAGTACGAGTAGCTATTTATGTTATAATAGTTAACCGTACAAATTTATTCATTCTGTACATTTATGAAGTTATATTGTGTTGAATTTCTTATTTTATGTTCGAAAACCATACTACTACTTACTATTTAATATTTATTTTTTGAAGATATTTAATTTAATATTATGTACCTTTTTACTTATACAGCTATATTATTAAAATGGATGTTTTTTAGGCTTAAATTCGAGTATACTACAAAATAAGATTTCTAAATATTCATTGTTCAAAGGAATACGATTTTAAAATTGAATTTGATCACAGGAGTAAAAAGTTATTGTAAGCCCAATTGTTTATTTATGATATATGATATCCGGCCTTTAAAAATGTCCTGACAACCGGGGGACAGAATCCCCTATTCACAATAACAATATTAATGTAAACCAGCTGCGTGTTCGTACTGCGCAGGTAATCTGTAGGTACGTTCAAAAAGTAAGAACACAATTATTCTGATTGTAGCAGATGTTCAATTGAAAAATTTGGCGCGCTTAAATGCAATATATTTTTTGTAAATTATTAAATCGTAGAAATTTTACTGATAATACCCAGTAGGGACATTTTGCCGCAGAGAGGAGATTATGCATGTTAACCCCTCAAGCCCCTCCTTGCTTATACGCCCATATTTGAGTTGTCTGTCAATTGCATAAACTGCCATATTGGAATGCGTATATAACTCGTCAGATAAGTATGGTTAAAGACTAGAGTGTATAGACGTCTCTAAATCTGCAAAAAAAACTTTAGTTACGAAGGTGAACAATAAATAGTATCCTCTTATGGATTTAACTATTATTGAACGCAATACCGAAAGTATAAATGACTATCCTTTAAGGAGTTAAAACACCTTGACATTTTTTATTCTGTTTTTCTTTTAAATCTATTACAAATGAAAGAATTGTGTTTGTTTTTTTCTTACCATGCTGAACACAATGATAGTACATCGTAAGTCCAGTGTTGTATAATAATATTTTCGTACTGGTATCTTGAAAACGGTTTTCGTTTATTCGGTTCTACAATTATTACAAAATTATGTGTCTTTAATAATACTTCAATTTACACATAAAGATTCATAATAAATTATCATTTTACGTGTTTAAAGTTGAAATAGTTTATTTATAATTAATACATTTTGATTATCTTTTTTAGTTACCGGTACAATAATGCGCGTATATTATTGTGTTATAATACTTATACATATTAATATAAAACAAATTCCTATCGTTCGTTCAATTTACATTATAAATAATAAATATTTTTAATATGTTAAGCTATTTATATATATATATAATATGTTTGAGAACAGAAAGACGATTAAAGTGGTTGCGTGTTCATGAAAACTATTATAGTCTATACTTTATAATTTTGATTTTATAATATATTATATTGTTAGGATATCATGTTTTTATAAAATAAATCTTTTTTTTTTTTTAAATGTATAATTTAAAAACGCATCTGATGTTATTATTATTTGTGTAGTTATGTTGTATATAAAAAGTGAATTTATAATATCATCGTATCGTCTATAACCATGCTCAATAATGCATAAAGATATCGTTATGCTAATGTGCTCGAGAGTGCTTTGGATAGTTCTTGTAATCGGAATGTCTAATAAAAATCGTTTTAACCATTTGGATTTGTGCAACTATAAATGTAAAATACGTTTATTGACAAAACCGGGTTAATTAGAAAAATGATCGCATGGCTTTCGGGTCATTTAGAAATTGCGTAATAGTCGAACACATACATGGAGTCTAGTATATTGAGTTTCTTACTTTTGTGGTTGAACGAGAAAGGTCATGGAGATATGTACAACAATAATAAATTAAAGTTAAATTAAATGACAGCTGAAGATTTTCGCGTTCTGTTGATTTGTCATGGTATGCGTATATAATATATATATATATATATATAGAAATACTACTAAATATTGAAAATGTATTACCATTAAGGCCACTTGAAGTTTAAAATAATAAAAAATGTTCAAACACGTGTTTAAGAGCAATAACTCGAATCAGTTTTTGGAATTTGTGAAAAAACAACCCACACATTATACTTCCGTAACTTTTGCTCAACGGCACAATTATTCCGTTTTTCATTTTTAACGATTCATGTGATAACATTGAAAAAGCGGGACTAGACGTTGATTTTAATCACAAGAAGTTGAATAGATTCAACATTTTGGTCACGCCCACATTCTCACGATAGCGTCTGACTATTTCCTTTTTCTTGTTCCCCATTGGTGTACACTGCACGCTACAAACCGCAAATACGCCTAAAGGTACTGATTTCAAACTTATATGAAACAGGACCATTGAATGTGCATACGTTTATTTTTATTTTCTTTATTATACGGTGATCGTCAAAAAACTGTGGTTAATCATCATAATTAATAGCGCAATAATTGTATGGATTCGTATCGGTTGGCTATTAAATATTATGATACCAGCGGCATGCAGTTTTTGCATTATTGTGGTTTTTATTTTGTATACACAACCATACACTGGAAATCTCCCGCACATATACCACTTACACACACATACAGTTGAATATTATATTATATTATATATATTATTATATTATATTGGTTATTGAAAAATCAAGTGACAATAATTGGCATACATAAACAGTGACCACTATATATTTTATATATGAGAAGTAGAATTCCGTTGGATTTATATTGCTGATTGGATAATGGGTTCCTGTTACAATGATGAATATTTCATACGTATTATATATAGTACACACAAACACGTATATACCTACGTTTATACTTTCATTGTCCGTGGTAAGAAAAAAAAAATAGAAAATACAGGCAACTGTCATTGCAGATAATACAATACTCTAATATAAACAATGAACCATACGTGTGGGTTATTGTAGTAAAAGTAATATTTGACGATATCTTAATAATATGTCTACCGATACATGGTAGTACCTATGTTATATACGTACACCTATAGTACCTGTACTTACTAGTAAAATGCGTGGGTAGCGGGAACGTTCAACTAATTCCGGGTACGTTTTATTATAATATGCGGTCATATACTTGCATTTGTCGTCTTATATAATAAACAATATAATCTCATAGAATTATAATACCTACAGCGTTTTAATTTGTATTTGCATTATTTAAATGAATGTGACACTGTTTATTGTATAAATGGTTGTTCCTATAATGTGAATTTAATACACTGTTACACCTTATATTTTATATACTACAGATATTATTTTATGTAATACTTTTTGAGTTATGACTAAAAAAAATTCGATTTTGTCGCTAACAGGTGTTCCATAAATATGTTGCCGTATACTGTATAGGTATCTCTTTATTTATCTCGTATTGATGTAATAACTATGTACTATGGTTTGTGGTATAATAATATTATACCAATGTATTTACATACTGTATTATTTAATTTGTACTTCTCGAGAAATCAAGTAGCCAATAGCTTGTTTCATACAAAAAAATGTAAACAAAATAAAATCTATGAATAATTAAAAAATATAAATTGTGTGTTAAACTCCAAACACGCATGTTATAATTTTAATATTTTGTTTTTAAAACCACTTGGTTTGGCATTTGTTGTACGTCCCACATATTTATATGCATAATAAATATTTTGAGGTATTATAAAATAATAGTAATTGAACTATTGAGTCTTTGTACATATCTGCGTTGTAAAATCATTTGATCAAATATATTAGCTCATCTGGATTATAATTTAATATAACATTTTATTTACTACACACTATACTTAATATAAAATGATAATATACTAATTATATAGCGTTTTAAATACGTAGATCATGTGTAAAAAATATGATTTTCCACTTCGTACGTCATATACTTGATTATTGGGGCATATGTGATGTATAGAGAGTGATGTTTTTTGTCGAGGCTGGATAATTTGTTTTTGTAAGCAAGCATATTTTTCATTAATTCCAGGAGCACTTTTACGTAACCAAATAACCATTAAAATTTAATAGCCCGCTCAACTATATCACTCGATTTCATGATTGTTTTTTAATAGTACAAGCTGGTTACTGTAATATATAATAATATATACGTGTAGAGAGCGTGCCATATAAAATTAATAGATAAAATAAACTTTCGAGTTTCTTAACTGCGGGAGGATTCACCACTCGTACGTATGGAGTTTGCGAAAACCTATTGGTTTTTTGAAATATTTACAAACCATAATAATCTCAAACTGAATAGTTTTTGTGTCAAATTTTAAATTTGACCCCATATGTCAGCCGCTGGGTTGTTATATTTGGATAATATTACTCGTACATTATATATAATATGATACCTACACAAAAAGCTAATATTAATCGTGTCTACAACGCGTGTACGGCCAAAGAAAGGTATATTTTTTGTTTAAACTAACTGCCGCCGATAAACATGTTACCCCTATGCTATGCCTATAAAAAAAAAAACAATTCCCATAGAAAAAAGTATATATATATATCCATTTCGGTATAGTAAACTAATTAACATCAATTGTACCTCTTTTTTGATGCCTGCGGAAAAACTCGTTTAAAAATACCAAATAACAATGTACCGGTTCAGTAGGAATGTATTTTTTTACCAGTTGAAAAAATGTTTGTACGTTATGTTTGTTAAATTTAATTTTATATTTATCCTCATTTTCTAAAACGTTCAATTTATTAAAAAAGTCCTAATAAAAAAAAAATCACTAATTGACGTTAAAAATAATAGGTACTTCATTCATCGATTTCACAGCTTTATTTTAAATGCTTAAACTTTGTTTTACCTCCCCTAAGCATAGCCGCAAATAGTGAGCTAAGACTCAGGTCTATACTGGTTACTCTTATGATGTATTGTGCAGCAAAATCATTAGTTTTTTTTTTGGGAGGGGGCTATAACGATTCTAAAGGGGCTAGCCCTCCCCTCTTTATATGCGCCTTTTTTCTAAGTAAATAAATATTATACCAATCTACTTATTACTCATGTTTGAGCTCATTATTCATACAAAGCTATAATATTTTAGTAGGTATGCAATGAAACTACATTTTTACGTTTCTATGGGGTTAAATACTTAATAAAATGAATATTTTAGCAGAAAGATTTTTAGATTTTTTCAAACCAAAAACTACATAAGTTTATGATTGCTTATAAATAATAATTACTTCTTAACAATGATTTTAAAAATTATAATTGTATAAAGATCATATTATGATGAATATGTATTTTAAAACATTATTTTATTTTGTTCTTTTGTTAATATAAAACTTGACTTACTGTGGGATTTATTTGGGAAAACAGGTTTTAACAACAATTTGTACAATAAAAAACGCTGTCTTACCTTGAAACTGTCAAGCCCTCAAATTATTGTAATATATATATATATATATACTCGCATTTGTATGTGTGTGTGTGTGTGTGTGTGTATTTGTATATATACTGTATAAGTAATAAGTATAGTGTATGTTATATATTATGTTATTAAATAGTGGGAAATATCAAATAAGAATACAATTTTATTTAGTTGATATCCAAAATTGTAGTTAATATTTAATCGTTAAAAGTGTTGTGGAGTGGAGTGGTCAATCTATATTATTTCATTTGAATAAAATGAGTTTAACATATATTTTACAATGAATTCAATTTCTAGGGTAAAATATGCTTGCCTCTCAAACATGTATTTTTAAGTATAAATTAGTTACAATGCGTTAAAAATAATTTATGTTGATCAGTCTTATCTCCTATAAACGGGTAGTCGGACAGATAACTAATAATTTGGCATGAACGTTTTCGGTCAAGCAGGAAATCGTCAATTAATGAAATAACCGTATACATGTACATATATAAAATCGTTATAAAAATTAGAATACTTCAGGAATTTTTTAAAACAAAAATTACATAGTAGGTACACAATGCTAATGGTTTAATCTTTAAATATTCATACAAATTCAAATTAAATAATTACTGTTAATTACGAATAATAATTTTTAATGACTGTAAATATATACGTTAGACAACATTATTGCGTCCAACATGGAGTAATTAATTATTTGTTTGAATACTTCGCGATTGATAAAAATCCTATACTATATACAATTCAAGTATTCGTCTGGAAAATATTTACTACGCAGTGTACACGCTAATGTCATCAGTCATTACTCCTTACACTTCTGTTGAGCTGTGTACCACCTGCTTATTTCGTTTCAAAAATACGAATTGTATAACAATTGTTTTAATCGGAATACGTTCGAAGCCTGTGAAGATGTTTATTACATATCTTACGAAAATGTAATAATAAGTATAATAATATAAGTAATATAAATAATAATAGTAATAATAATAATAATATTATTATTTATTGTACATTATACGTACGGATGAGCGTTTGTCCCTCCGCTGCGGCATCGGTGCCTAAACGGTTGAACAGTGGATAGTTTTCCTGGTCGTCATGCTTCGGCGCGATCGCTCGGGTCATTAAAAAAAGTAACACCATTGAATGAAAATGTACGGTGTTTGAGAACATGATCCGGAATGCGTTAAGTTATTTTAATAAGATAACATCGATTTGAATATATACTCCGATGCGAGATTATGGAAACAAAAATGTATAGCATGGAGCCAATTAGCGTTTTTTTCTTTTTTTTTCTTCTTCTTTCGGCTCCTGTACGGACAACTACGCACGAGTGAATTCGCAAACGTGTACCAATGATTTATGTGCTTGTGTTTATATTATTTACGTATATTTACGTGTGCATGTTATTTTTTCCCCACGAAGGTGAAAGTGAAGATTTTGGATAAAAACGACAACCGTCCAATGTGGCCGAGCACTCCGATCGAGTATAAAATTTCAGAAGAAATACCGATTGGCTCACTGGTAACCACGCTGAAAGCCACCGACCCCGACTTGGACTCGACGCTAACGTACACAATAATCGGCGACAATGGTGACGACGACAATAGTTCACCGCTGATGCTGGACGCGTTCACGGGCAACGTCCGCGTGCGCAAGCCCATAGACAGAGAAACCAGTTCCAAACACGTACTGCCGGTTCGGGTGTCCGACGGGATACACCACAGCGACATGTCCGTAGTGTTCATCGTGAGTATTTTGCACATATAGTAGAATTTGTTTTCAATATTAGATAATATCCTATCGGTAAGGGTTTCGCTACCCGTAGTCTGCGTTACGCGTACATATCCCCTTATAGGGATGCAATATGATGTTATATAATAGATGATCTCTAAGGGTTCGCGAAAAAAAAAATAACGACGGCGGAAAAAATATTATGTAGAATTTGATTTTTTTTTAACGGTTTGGTTCGGAAGTATACTATATTATATCGCATCATAAAAACAAAAACTTCTGTCACCGTAATAAAAAACCGTTCACATTCCGTACGTAATAATTATATATAATTTATTTCAATGATAATCTTTATAAAATTCGTCACGCATAAAAACTAGTGTATTATACTTTTCATATATTTGAGAGTACAATAGGAATATGATTAGTAATAATACTATACGATAATAATAGTGACAAGCGAAAAATTAAATTATTATCAAATTGGTAAGGGAGTTCCGGTAAGTGGTCAATGAGGATACATGAATTAAAAAAGGATGAGCAGATCTGTTATTCGGGACGACGCATAATGCCCATAATGGTTGACGATACAAGCTTCTGTTATTTTTTTATTTTTTTCAAATCAGAATACCGAAATGTACGTCGGATCGTATATAATTATAAGGTAGTAATTGTCGAGTTCGAATTTCAAATTACAGACACCTTCGACGCCCTTCAATGTTATATTTATGACACAATTCCGATTTTCTTTCTTATTTTGCATGTGAAACTATTAGAAATTTGTAATTTGAAAGTTTGGTATATAATATATATTTATACAAAATAATATAAGTAATAAGTGGTGATACTAATATAACATAAGTAACTTTTAATTGATTAGCACCACACTACTTTGTTTACATGTCCAGACATATGTTTCATAAAAGTATTTTCCACGACATGATTATAATATTTACCTAGTGTGGTAAACAATAGATAGAGGTGCAGGTTGGTGTAAATGTTTATGATTGCTTATACTACACCACTGACCAAGTTACGCCACACTAATGGTATACATGTACAATCATGTACAAGCTCTCTAAGAACTAAGAGATATATGATAATATAATAGGTATATCTGTAATAACTGATATAATGTATACATACGTCCGTACGCATAGTTAATACGTAAATATAAATTATTTGTATACAAAAATGAATAAAAGTAGTTTCTGTGTTCTGTGCAATTAATAAACAAATAATAGGATAATAATAATTATTACACCCGATATCGTTAAAAATGTATCTGATCTTGTTCTGAAAAACACGTTTTCCTCATTGATTCTACGACGTTTTAGCACGTGCCATAAATTTCTCATAAAATAATTCACCACAGTGTAATGCTATCGTACACTCGTACATAAACATCACGCGATCTTTGATTATTCGCACGTATAATTCATTAACTAGTTTTACTATTTCATTACATATAGTTGATATTATACATTTATTCAAACCGTTTAAGATAGCGCTGTATAAGAGCTTCTATATCGGTATCTATTATTTTATTATGATTTTTTTTAGTAATATTTAAACGAGATAATCATATTTCATCCGCTATTTTACATCACTTGTGCATTGTAGAATATTTTATAGCTATTATGAATGCTACCAAATACTTAAACTAACATGTTAGTTTTCTTTTTTCTTAGACTTCTAATTGTCCATTAAAATTTGAGTAGTTTTAAATTTGAAGGATTGACTATAGTCTCCATAGGGAAAAAAATTTTTTATATTAGCTACAGCAGAGTTTGATTTAAAAATATAATCTTTACGGTATGTTTTCCCTTAGATTCTCGACACTAACGATAACGCACCTGCGTTCACAAAGAGTATTTATTCTTTGGACGTGAGTGAAGCTACAGTTAGGGGCACGAAAATCGGTGACATCTTGGCCGTGGACGAGGATGAGGGCGTGAACGGTGTGGTCACGTACTCGATGATAAGTGACTGGGCCAACGATGTGTTCAATATTGACCCGCATACGGGAGCTTTCTCCTTGATGGGAAAACT
This sequence comes from Chaitophorus viminalis, assembly GCA_025469195.1. NCBI lineage: Eukaryota > Metazoa > Arthropoda > Insecta > Hemiptera > Aphididae > Chaitophorus > Chaitophorus viminalis. The sequence goes on from JAIPRK010000299.1 coordinate 54,219, forward strand.
GGATCATGAGGAGGCAAGTACAAATACTCGTATTATATTTGTTGGTAAACCTCGGTGTGATAATTTTGAAATATTATTATTATATATGTGGTTCAGGTGCAGCATTACATCATGACCGTACAGGCCCAAGATGCTGGAAAGCCAATGTTGTCTTCGACAGTGACGGTGTATATAAACGTTATTGACGAAAACGACAACGCACCCGTGTTTGAGACAAACAGTTACAATGTAGACGTATACGAAAATTCTACTGTCAACATGGTCGTGGCTACGGTGATGGCCACGGATCGTGATTCAGGTAAACATAACATTTTACTCCGATGTGTACTGTGTGTGTTAGGTATTATATATCTGTATATTTGGCGGGAATACGTGTTTTGTAATTTATAAGTAAGCAATTTTATTTTTCAAATCTTCACGATGACATAGCAATATTCTTACTTACAGTTAACTGCAGTTAACTTTAATTTGTGTACAATTTAAAGTTACTTTACATGATCGGTTTTTCTTAAATGTTTAAACAAAGTTATCATACAGGTATTTGTGATGAATTATAATTATATTTATATTTTCGTCGATTGCGTGTTAAATTGTATGCAATGTATATTTTTCATGCATTTCTCTGGAATACCTCGGTGTACACATATTTTATTCTTCTTATTGTATTTTAAAAGTTAATAACTTTTTTTAACAAAGGAAGTTTATTTAGATGTTTTTCAATTCATTATATAAGTATGAGTAAAAAGTTGATGCATACTATGTGTTTTAGGACTCAATGGAAAAATCAGGTACTCAATTCAATCTTTAGATCAAGAAAATAATGATTTTACTATTGATCCAGACAATGGAACTATTTGGCCACATCGCAATTTGGACCGTGAAACCATAGCTTCGTATAATCTTGTGATAGTTGCCAAGGACGGGGGACACCCGGCGGCGTCTGAACTCTCGGCTACAGTGCAGGTAATAAATACTATACAGCAATATAAATACTTAAAATATCATCTCATTGTAAAATTATTAATGAGTTTCTTTTCTTATAGGTGACAATTACAATCAAGGACGTTAACGACTGTGCGCCTCGCTGGATTACATCGAACACAACCTCAGTAATGGAAAACGTAGAAGTTGGAACTATAGTTACGGTTTTAAAAGCTGTGGATGACGACGAAGATAAAAACGGATTTGTTGAGTACTGGATAAACTCTGGTGATGAAAAAACATTTACAATTGGAACCATTGACGGAGTGTTAAGAGTATCAAATTCACTAGACCGAGAAACTAAATCTTTGTATCAATTAGAAATAGGCGCTAAAGACCGAGGCGACCCTTCTCTAAGTTCAATACAGAAACTCACAATTAATATTTTGGACGAGAATGATAATAGTCCAATATTTGAACCGAGACATTACACTTCATCTGTATTCGAAAATGTAACCATTGGGTACACAGTTGTTCAATTATTTGCAACTGACAAAGATTTTGGCCCTAATGCCGGAATAAGATATACTATTACAAATGGAGATGAGAATTTGGATTTCAGTATAGCTGATGACACTGGTTTAATACGAGTAGCAAAATATCTTAACTATGAACGAAAGTCTCGTTACGTATTAACTATTAAAGCCGAAGACGGTCCTGTTGGTGTTGATAATCGTGTGAATTCGGATGAAGTTAAAGTTATAATTACTATATTAGACATTAACGATAACTATCCAGTTTTTCCAGACTCACCTTATATCATACATGTTCTCGAAGAATATATTCCCGAATCTAAGGAATTTCCAATGACTATAGTGAAAGCAACAGATGCTGATTCAGGGTATAATGGTAGAGTGAGATATTATTTAAAGGATACGGAATATTTTACCATAGATAGTGTCTCAGGAAAAATATATCTTGTAAGAAGTTTGGATAGAGAAACACAATCTGAGCATTTGATCACTGTAGTCGCTATGGACTCTGGTAAATATGAATAAAATATATTATATGATAATTAATTTTATATTAATTCATTTAATAATGTAATAACTCCTTTTATTTTCCTAGGTACGCCTTCATTAAGTGGCACTGGATTTATCAGGGTAATTGTTCAAGATGTTAATGACCACAGTCCACAGTTTCAACAACAAAATTATGTTGTATACATTGATGAAAACAGTCCAATTGATTATTCCATAACTCAATTGACAGCCACAGATTCTGATGTTGGGTTGAACGCTAAAATTAAGTATGTTGTGTGTTGTTTTTTTATCAACCATTTTTTATAATTTATTTTTTTTGTTATATTGTAGGTACAGCCTCTTGGGAAATAAACAAGATAAGTTTCAAATGGATGAAGATACTGGAATACTTAGAACATCATCCAACATAGACCGAGAAGAAAATGAAGTGTATTACTTAACAGTAGTAGCACAAGATTCAAGTTTAACAGAACCTAAAGCATCGGTGGCCAATTTGACGGTGTTTGCTAGAGATATTAATGATAACTCTCCCATATTTTCAACATCACAAAGCATCATATATGTTTCGGATAAAACTCAAGCAGGGCAATTCATATTTGGAGTTACTGCTATAGATTTAGATTCCGGAGATAATGGAAAAGTTATTTACAATTTAATATCAGGTGATATAGATATGTTTCATATTGATAAAAATACCGGTGTAATCGAATCAATTCAAAAACTTAATAAACAAATGGAGTACAAAATAAAAATCGAAGCTAGTGATAAAGGACAAATACCTAAAGTTGCAGAATTTGAGTTGACTGTGATCCTTTGGCCAGATCATGATTTCCCTGTTGTACGACATGTTATGACACAGCAGTTGTCAATTGTTGAAAATTCAAGTCCTGGAAGTAGCGTTTCCCGAATTTTGGCAACATCTCCAAAAACAGGATCTAAAGGAATTCTGCGCTTTTCTATTGCTGGTGGTGATTTTGACAATACGTTTGAAGTAGATTCAGTTACTGGTGAAGTGGTTATCGGTAAAAATGGAATTGATCATGAGAAATCTAGCCAGTACAAAATTTGGATTGAAGCTTCGGATTCAGATGAGCCAAAGCTTAGAAGTGCTGTATTATTAACTGTTAATGTCACCGATGAAAATGATAATCCACCGGTTTTTGAATATCCATTTTACACTGTTTCTATTCAAGAAGAAACGTTCCCTCCCACACCTGTTATAACTGTCATAGCAATAGATAAGGACACAGGTAAAAATAGTATCATAACTTATAGACTTGTAGATGACATCAATGGTGTATTTGGCATTGACGATGTTTCTGGAGAAATCGTGACAAACACAAAATTGGATAGAGAGACTGACGACCGCTATACATTGACGGTTGAAGCTGTCGATCAAGGTTATCCATCACTCACTGGGACCGCAGTGGTGCATATAACGGTCTTAGATATAAACGACAATCCACCTAGATTTACCCGTTTATTCAGTGTTAATGTTACGGAAAATACAGAAGTTGGCTCATTTGTTATTGGCATCACAAGTTCAGATTTAGATGTAGGTGTCAATGCCAAAGCAACCTATAGATTTACAGAAAACCCGGGAAATATGTTTAAAATTGATTCAGATACAGGAAAAGTATATGTAGCTTCTCCTATTGACCGCGAAATTCAAGATGAGTATTTACTTAACGTTGTTGCAGCTGATGGCTCATGGCAAGCCGAAACTCCGTTAACTATAACAATTCAGGATGTCAATGATAACGCTCCTGAATTCGAAAAATCGTATTACAAATTTAATTTTCCTGAAACAAATAAAATCGGAGCTACTGTTGGTCGGGTGCTTGCAACCGATAAAGATAAACAAGGTTCAAACTCTGTAGTTTCTTACAATTTAAAACAACCATCAGACGTATTTTTTATAGATCCAATATATGGAGATATTTTCACCAAACGTGCATTAAAATACAAACATTCCACAAAGGATATATCACCAGAGAACGAATACACATTAACAGTTCAAGCCACTGATAATGGAAAACCCCCTTTATCAACCGAGTGTTTGGCCATAATTAATGTGATCGATTCAAATAATAATTCGCCACAGTTCAAAAAGAAGAAATATTTCTCACCTATCCCTATTAATTTGGAAAATTTGTCACCCTTGATAACAGTCGTAGCTACTGATCATGATTTCGGAGTAAATTCTGAAATTGAATATTTTGTGTATGGAGGAAATGCTACAGATTTAGTTCAAGTGGACCGATATTCTGGTTTAGTTTCTTTAAAGAAACAGTTGTCTGGCTCAGATTTAGGAAAAAATTACGATTTAGTGATCAGAGCAACAGACCACGGAGTACCACCTAAACAGGATACTACTGATTTGACATTTATTATGACTAGTGAAAATAATTTTAGTCCAGAATTTTCATCATTAAGTTATCAAGTATTTGTACCAGAAAATGAACCCATCGGGACAACAATATTAATAGTTAATGCCTCAGATCAAGACGAAGGACCAAATGGCTTAGTAAGATACTCATTTGAAAACCTATCTGATAAATTTAAATTGAATCCAGAAACGGGTTCTATAACTATAGCTACAATTCTGGATTTTGAAAGTATTAAAGAATACAAACTTATTATTGTCGCAACTGACATGGGATTTGAACCAAAACAGTCTAAAGCTACGTTATCTATTATACTAACTGATGTTAATGACAATCCACCGACTTTTAATCAAACTTTATTTAATGTATTTATCCTTGAAAACTCACCGCCTGGAACATTTGTGTCACAAATGGTAGCAAAAGATCTAGATTCTCCTAAAAATGCAATAATTAATTATTCCATCGTCAGTGGTACTGGAGATCATTTGTTTTATTGTAATAACACATCTGGTGCCATTTACTCGAAACAAGTATTTGACTATGAAAAAGAAAAGTCTTATAGTTTGGAAATTTTGGCTATAAATCCTGACTCAGTACTTTCTGGGTCTACTAAAGTAATTATACATATCGAAGGAGTAAATGAATTTTATCCGACTTTTAGTCAATCAGTTTTCTATTATGATGTACCTGAATCCGCTGAAATCGGTACTAATGTTGGTGCGGTAAAGGCAACAGATTTAGATGCTGGAAATGATGGTAAAGTTTATTATTTCTTAGTGGGATCTAGTAATGATAAAGGTTTCACAATTGATCACAATACCGGATTATTAAGAGTTTCTAGACATCTGGATAGAGAAACACAAAACCGAATTATACTTACAGTTTTGGCGAAAAATTCTGGTAGCATTAGAGGAAACGACACGGACGAAGCGCAAGTAATAATATCAATACAAGATGGAAACGATCCTCCGGAATTTGATCAGGAATATTATGAGTGTTTGGTTTCTGAAGGTACTAGACCAGGAGCAAAAATATTGACTGTCCATGCTGTTGATAAAGACGCCTGGCCACAGAATAATCAATTTTCTTACTCCTTATTAAACAATATGACAAAATTATTTCGAATGGATCCACAAAACGGAACTATTGAAACTGTTGGACACTTTGATAGGGAAACAATAAATTACTACGAAATTGTAATTGGTGCAATAGATACAGGATCTCCACCACAGACAGGAAGTGCAACGGTTAAGGTTATGATAACTGATGTCAACGATAATGGTCCAGTATTAGCTTCTGATAATAGTATTGGATACGTTTCTGAAAATGAACCTATAAATACAAGTATCATGATATTAACAGCGACTGATGCAGATCAACCTCCAAATGGTGCTCCGTTCACTTATCGAATCGTTGGTGGACCTCATAGAGAATTTGTAACATTGGACGAATCAAGTGGACTTCTCAGAACTGCTAGATCAATTGATCGCGAACAGACACCAAACCTTAGTATTGTGGTATGTATTATCAATTATTATAGGGTTAAGTTAACATAGGTGGAAATATAACTTATCCCTTTTTCTCGCTTATTAATAAAATAATAAAAATATTTGATTTTTATTTGATAGATAATTATTTTATTCTAAATCCTGAAAATATATTTAATGCACGTAGATTGTACCTATTATACATATATTTTTCTTTCATTATTACTTGCATAATTATAATAGGTATAGAATTTAACTATATAATAATATATCCAACTTTTAACATATAACAAAATGATGAAACTTTAAATTAAATTTATGTTCAATGTAATATTTGTTTTAACATTATTCATACAAGATTAATAATAATTAAATTATTTTGTCATTTTAGATCTCAATTACGGATAATGGTTCTCCTCAAATTACTACAGAAAATCTACTAAATGTTGTTATCTTAGACCAAAATGACTGCCCATCTAGTCCAAGATCAGTGAACGTTCTTGTCTATTCAATAAAAAATGAATATCCTGTTGGAAAAATTGCAGATGTGAGACCCATTGATCCTGATACAGCGGGGGATTATAAATGTTACCTTGAACCAAGTTTAAATGATTTCTCAATTCCTGAAGCTTGTGATTTACATATCAATAGTATTTCCAAACCAGTTACTGTACTCCGCGTGTCAGCAAATGATGGCAAACATGATTCTGTTACTAATATTGTTAAAGTTGAATACCAAACAATTGATAAAAGCATTATAGAAAATACAGTTTTCACAAGAATTGAGAACATCACTTCCACAGATTTCATTGAAAATCATTTTAAGACATTCATGAATATATTAAATACAACATTTGAAGATAACAATCCATTGTTGTACAGTATCAACGAGGTAGATGGTAGTGTTGAGGTAGCAATAGCGGTCAGAGGTTTAACCAAAGACTATTTGAATGATGCATTAAGAAGTAAATCGAATAATTTAGCACAGGCAACGAGATTAATGATTTTCTTTGATTATTCCCCATGTCAAAAAAATACATGCGAAAACGACGGAAATTGTTCCACTTCTCTTGCCATATCAAAAGAACCACGTGTAACCAACAGTAATGATTTTATTTTTACTTCGCCCACTATTTTTCAAGAATTCGTTTGTACCTGCACAGAAGGATACGCTGGAAAAAAATGTGATAAACGTCAAGATCCGTGTGCGCCAAATCCTTGCCAATATGGAGGTACTTGCAGAAGACAAGGTATTAGTTTTCAGTGCTTCTGTCCTTCAGACAGAGAAGGTATAGAATGCGAGAAAGAGCGTTACGATAAATGTGACAACAATCCTTGTATGAACGGTGGTAGTTGCAAGCAAACCCAAGATAATATTGGATACTTTTGTTTGTGTCGACCAGGATACCGAGGAAATGTATGCGAGTTATCAGCTGATTCATGCCGACCTAACCCATGTTTAAATGGAGGTTCGTGTGTATCTTTGAAACCGGGCTACAAGTGCAATTGCCCCAATGGATTACACGGAAGACACTGTGAAAAGTCATCTTACGGGTTCAACGAGTATTCATTTATGTCATTCCCATCGTTGGACAGTATAACGAACGATATTACACTTGTTTTTTCCACATCTAAACCGGACTCCTTACTATTGTACAACTATGGAACCCAAGTTGGAGGGAGGTCAGATTTCATTGCAATTGAAATAATCGAAGGGAAATGTGTTTTCTCATATGGTGGAGCAAGAAGTTCAATAACTTCAATCAGTGTTGGGAAAAGTGACGGATTTACATTAGCTGACGGCCAATGGTATAAGATAACTGCCGTAAGAAATGGAAAAGTACTGTCTCTGAGTGTGGCATCATGTATTGATAACGGAGACAATTGTCAAGAATGTAGACCGTCGGATAAGTCATGCTATAATGACAACACAGGAACCGTCGGGTATGTTTTAATAAATAGTTGTAACCATATATACATTTTAATTGTACTTACTAATTATAAATATATTTTAGGACTTTGAACTTTAACGGAAATAATTTACTGATTGGTGGAGTGATTTCTGCCGACCCTCTACTAGAGAGACCTGGACAATTACATTCCGATGATTTTGTTGGTTGTGTGCATAGTGTTACAATCAATGGTTATGGTTTGAACCTTAGTAGTCCAATATCTTCAAAAGCGGTCGATCCATACTGCAATCGTCAAGGTCAATGTACTCAGTCGTCAACATTATGTGGTGAAAGATCGTCCTGTTTAGATCGGTGGACCGGTGTGATGTGCAGATGTGAAGAGAATGATGTATTGGCTCCAAATTGTTTTCAAGCGTTCAAATCAATCTCGCTAGGTGAAGGTGCATTCCTCGAATACAAAATTACAGAGAAGCATAGACGAATGCATTTATTAGAGTCTATCTACAACGGAACAACAGTTTGGCGACAACAGTCTAGAACTAAGAGGAGTTCACTTATTGCAACACCTGTTAAAGAACTGAGTCTTATGTTTAGAACAATGAAATCAAATGCAACCATACTTCTAGCAGCTTCAAATTCTGATTTTACCTTGGTCAAAGTATGTATCAATATCATTTAAAAATACTAATTTAAAAATGATATATTTATTTTTTCCTTTTGTTCCAGCTTATAAACGGTAAACTATTATATTCATCATTCTTGAGCACTTCTACGTCTACTGTGAATATGTCAGTTGATAAAAATTTAGAAGATGGAAACTGGCATAATTTAACAATGGCAATCGGCTCTAAAAGCTTAAAATTATTTGTGGACGGACAAAAAGTCGGCGAAGAACTAGATTCGGCTAGTGTGCACGATTTCTTGGATCCGTACTTAACCAAAATGTACTTAGGCGGTGTAGATCGTGATTATTTTTCCGGAAAAATCGATACTTCGAGTGAGATTTTTAGTTTTAATTGAGACCTACTTTTTCTTGTTGGGTACATAATTCGCAGTTGTAGTTACTAATTTTTTAATATTTTGTCAACAGGTTTTTCGGGGTGTTTAGCCAACTTAACTATCAACAATGAACTTCAACCATTCAATGGCACGGGAAGTATATTTCCAGAAGTGTTTCACACTGGAAATATATCGTTTGACTGTGATTTGGCTGGGCTCTCCGCAGTCGGAGTGGCTGTTACGGATCCACTTAGCCTTGGAATAACATTGGTCATTGTGTTTTTCGTTATATTGTTAATGGCGATAACAATTAGTTTCGTGGTGTTCAAAATACGAAGACAAACAAAATGTGATAAAGATTCTGATAGTGGCAAAGACCATTTCCAAAACGGTCTCCATTCTGAATCTCCAGCTCTCAACACAATACCCGTATCATCGTTCATGTCCGAAACAGGGGACGTTATACGACATCACATGGTGCCTCCAGAATTACTTTCAAAGCGCTACAAAGACCAAGACATGGGCATGAATGATACGCACAGGCCACATCGACCGGATATCATTGAAAGGGAGGTCGTGGGCAAATCACCCCCACCGCAAAGAGACGAGATTAATCAGCACATGAAGAATATGCACCAACATGGTAGTGTGACCGGAGATCACGATATGCCCGAACACTATGACCTAGAAAACGCTAGCTCTATAGCGCCATCGGATATAGATATAGTCTATCATTATAAAAGTAAGTGTTTTGGAAATATTAACTGTTAACGGTTGTACGTAGGCGGTACTTTTATAATATTCTAATCGAAGCCATTTAAACATCAAAATAAATATTCTGAAACTAGTACAATTTCAATACAAGTTTAATTCACTGACAATATTAATATTTAGCCCATATTCCATACTCGTTATGTTAAATGTACTTTATTTTATCTATGCAGATTTAATTCAATATAAGTAATTGATTTGAATATTATAGTCTTGATATGCTTTTAGAGTATAAATTAAACGGTTGATCATAATTTATTCATTAAGTGTTTTACATTAATCGAGTACGCAATTTAAATGCATCATTATTTATTCGAATGCAAATTTTTTTTTTCATTTTCAATATAGCAACTATTACGTATTTACCTCAATGTTTCAAATATGATATGCTTAGTGTATGCTATTTTTTTTAAAAAAAAAAGATATTTTAGAATGCAGTAAATGTCTTTTATATTTTTTGTTTCGTAATATTCTTAAATTATTGAATTGGTAATTATTATACGGTACTGTAATAATGAAATGTATTGTTTTTCAGGCTACCGGGATGGAAACAATTTACGGAAGATGAAGTCTCATCTCAGCTCCGGGTTGCCGTCTAACATATATCACAAACAAATGCGGCACGCGACTGGTTTTCAATCGCCACATTCCAGAGATAGCCGGTCATCGGCACCACCACCCCCGCCACCTTTGGAATCTGCCAATCACATGCAACACCAAAGCACACCACTTGCTAGGCTCAGTCCCAGCAGTGAACTAAGTCAACAGCTACCCAGAATACTCACGTTGAGAGTAAGCATGATTTTTAACTCAGTTTAGAATCTAAGCATAACTTTACTGCAGGCGTTTAAGGAAAAAATTGGTATTAATAATCTTAATCGGTGTATGGTCCTAACCATATTATATTCACCATTTTAATCAAAGGTATTTCTTCAGTTCTTCTAATTTAGGTAAACTTATAATTATGTAGTTTAATGTCGGTGTCTATCTATTACTTAATTTATACATTTACAACGATATAAGGGACAATATAATATTTACCTAGTATACTAATATAATATATGATAATATAAGTACGTAAACGCAGGAAATAGATAAGCATTTCAATTATTATATTATAGTAGGTACGTTACATAACATTATTTACCGTTCACTAACGGCGATGATTTGCACATTTATTACCAATTGTACTTAGGTACTTAGTTCGTAATACTTCTATTAGTACTAAATCAGTTTTAACAACGCACACAATATTATCTGATCAATTTATTATTTAATTTAAATCTTGTTGTGTAACAAAGAAATACACCATAAATAATAGTTACAATAAAATTGAATACATATATTCTGATGATCGCTACGCATAATACCTACGTTAAATTTAATCTATTTTCATTAATTTTGGTTTCGTTCTTCAAACATTAAAACAATAATTGTTGTTCTGTTTTTGTTTGTGATTTTTATGTATACTGATTTATACGTCATGTATTATATGTATATGGAACAAATTGAATAGAATATTAATTTAATAATTATCGTGTAACTAGTTGTTACGTACTTACAAATATTATAAAATACTCTAAAAAATAATACTTTATTTAACTTTTATCTGTGATCATAGCAAAATAGTACCACCATAACGACTACAATAATTAGTACACTGTTGTGTTATTGTTTTTGAAATCACACGTCTGCTAATTGTAAAGGATAAAAATATGAAGACACCGTGTACCGCCGTAGAAGGTGATTCTAGATTTTATGCCTATACGAAATATATAACTGGCAATTCGAACGTCAATAAAATGTCTCAGCACACACCTATAAATCTTGAGTACCTACACGATTTCTTAACGATTTGTTAGATTATACCGTTGCAGCTTGCAAGTCTATAAAATGTTTATTCATTTAGCCGCAATCGTTTTAGATCATCTCACGAATAGTATAGACTTACGTTAAGTAGTTTTTTTTACAATACGTCTAGTTTTAACATTTATCAATATTTATTACTGCGAATCGTGAAATATTGCAATAATATGTTGATAAAATTAAACTGGCATCCTCGCATGAAGAATTGAATTCTTACCGGACACGAAAAAAAAATGAATCGCCGATAGTTAAAATCATCAATATTGTCGTACCTTAGTACCTACAACAATGATAAATAATCCGTCTAAATATATGACGGGGTACAGTGAGTTTAACTTTGTATACTCGTCGATAATATTGTATTATTTTACAATATGATGTAGAGTTAAAATTATAAAAGATCCAAAGTTCATATATCGTTTATACCAATGGCGACAACTGCCCTCAACGTTTCAATTGCAAATCGCGTATCATAACGAGTCTTAATTGGATGATTTATTGTACTTCTTTTATCTTTACGAAAAAAAAAAAAAAAAATAACTCGATGTCTTCGTACGAATGACGACTGCAACGTTTATACATCGGTCTGTATATTGTTACGTTCTTTGCTTAACGGCACTTAGGTACCTATGCGTACAGTTGACGTTTAACAATTCCTGCTCGCACGATTGACGTTTACTTTATAAATATAAATATTTATTCGACCAAATGATCGAAAACAATAATATATAATTACCGTCACCTCGACATTATGTATCCATCCATAGATTGGTGATAGAATATTTTATTAAGTACATAATATTGTGATTGAAATCGATATAAGACCGCATATTATTCGATGTGATCTTCACACAACTAACTATACATGCTACAGCGTCTATATAAGCTTTGGCATATACATATATATGTTACGTGTACACGTATAAAACGTAATTTAATAACATAATATAATGTATTCGAATAATAAACGTTGTAAAAAAAATAACCACCTTACTCGAGAATCACGTTACACTAGGGCATTATATGCGTTTAGTCGCACTCATTATCATATTATATAGTTGGATGTGAAACGGAGTGAGTGCGAGATAATTAATTGGAATCCATTATGGCGTGCGGTGTTTTTTAGTGCGTGTAAAGACTTATTATGTATATTTATACGCAGCGCGCGCAACTACCTGCACTTATAATAACGTCGCGCGGCGGCAAATGTGTTCGAGTCATTATATTTTACTAATGGACGTGTTGAAAATCGGCGAGGAAAAAAAAACAACAAATATTATAAAATATATTCTCCATTGCTTTATATAATTTTTTATCGAATACCGATATGGTTACAGCTAGATATAATATAATATTTACACTGCAGTCCTCTGTGGTCCACGCAGTACTAAACTAACCAAACCTAACCTTGCAGGGTTTAAAAATGTTTTAATTTCAATTTTTTCGCCAGTAGTCATGTCATATAGAAAAAAACTACGGTAATCACAACACTGTAACAATTAATCGCATCATCACCGCCTGCAGCCTGACGGGCGAATAATAATATTAATAATTTACTTATCAGCTTTAAAGTTTAAATACGAATCGATGTAAATTTAAATGATGTAATGTGTATACGAATGTACTTGCTTTTCGAAGTTAATTTTTACACCAATAACTAAATTATATAAAATAGAAATAAAGAATGTAGGTATGCCATATTTGTGGTTATGATGAGGTTATACTGTCGTTGGTTCAGACTATCCTAACGACCGCAAAAAAGTGGTTCGTAAGCGGTCGATTTCGCCGACATTAAATAACATTATAATCACGAGAAAATCGTTCGTGAGTGGTGCGTGTGAGTTTACCCTAACATCACGTGCGCAGACGATTATTAATTAACTTTGTGTTGCGTGTGTGTTGTGCAGGATATAAGCGGCAAGCCATTGCAGACAGCGTTGTTGGCCACCTCCTCGTCGGGCGTGGTGAGCAAAGACTGTCCGATGCACAGCAACAGCGAGCGTAGCCTCAACAGTCCCGTGATGAGCGGCCACAGCATGCAATCGGGCAGCGGGCTGTCCGGTGGCGGCGGCGGTGGCGGCGGAAGCGGTGGGGTCAGTGGCGTGGTGGGCAGCAGTGGCGGCGGCAGTAACGGTGGTGTGGGCAGCGGTGGCCGGTCGCAGTCTCAGCAACAGCAGGGCCGGCCATCCAGCCTGGGCAGCACGGTGGACGTGGTCTCGAGCAACATTGCTGGTGGTAGTGGTGGTGGTGCAGGACGGCCGGCCAACATGGTGCAGGACGATCACGCACACCATCGCCGGCAGCAGCAGCACCGCCGACCGGGTGACGACGATGACGACGACGACGACACGGGCAGCACGACATCATCGGACGAGAGCGGAAACGATTCGTTCACGTGCTCGGAAATCGAATACGACAACAACAGCGTGTCGGGCGAGAAGCTCAGTGACGTGATATTCAACAAGATCGGCAGCACCGGTGGCAAGAGCGCATCCGGATCGTCAGACAGGGAATCGCAGCGACGTCGGCGGTTGCCACTCCCGTCCAACGCGGCCGTCACGTCTCCGTCCGACGTCGTCATGGCAACGCAACACCACCAGCAGCAACTCCAGCACCACCAACAGCACCAGCAGCTCCAGCACCACCAACAGCACCAGCAGCAACAACAGGATCAGGATCAGCAGGTGGCCACGGGCTACGACACGTTCGACTCGTCGTTCAGGGGCTCGCTCAGCACGTTAGTGGCGTCCGACGATGACGGGCCAATGTACAGAAACGTGCGCACGCCAAACAACGCGTCCGAGTCGTCCAGCATACCGGTGGGCCTGGGCTGGGATTACCTGCTCAACTGGGCCCCGTCCAGCAACGGCATGAGGCCCATCATGCAGCCGCCGCCGTCATCACCGTACGCGGACCACGATCGCCATCACCACCATCACCACCACGGCGTCGGTGGCGGTCAGTCGGCCGTCATCGACTCCATTGCCGCGACCAGAACGGGTGACGGGTCGTCGTCCTCGTCCCGGCTGTCGCCCAAGTCTCCGGAAGAATACGTGTGACGACAACGGCCGCGGCGGACGTCCGACCGCGCGCAAACGGTGCTAGTCCAATAATTATAATATTATTATACATCCCCCCTCCGTAGCGTCGCCATTATTATCACTATTATTATCATTATTTTTATCAATTTTATGTATTTTATATTTCTGTCTCTTTCGAATCACTTTTTTTTTTACATAATACCTACATATATATATAATAATAATATGCCGCCCGCGTTTAAACTCGTGATGTAATTATACAAATTATATTATGTAACCGCGAGGCGCATGAATTGTACAAAAATAATACATATATATATATATATATATATAGTAAATACTTATTATAAACACACGTAGTCGTAATAACAGGACGCGTGTGTCGCCAATGTACATAGTATTTGTGCCATATAGTTTTCTAAGTATATAATATTATGTGTACCAATGAATAAAAATTGACTGATTTTCTTATTTTTCCAAAGTCGTCGAATTTTATTTCATTCATGTAAGTGAATTATACTATTATAGTACTATAGTCTATAATATTATAGTTACCTTACTGTCCCGTGTACAATTCGAACAGGGGCGTGTCGAGGGGTGGCCTGAATCCCTTTACCCACCCAAAAACCCTGAATTTTTTTCTTACACGTGCATAATTATATGATAATTAAGCCTATAATGTATAACTCCCATCCCTAAACCGGTGTTCCTCATTTGCGTCAAAAAAAAATTAATTCATTTTGGGTACATCCCATTTGCGCCAAATTTACCTGCGTAAACATTTTAAATTAACGACTTGGTTAATTCTTATATTTTAAAGACGTATTTAAAACGTATGTCTGTAATGTATAATAAAGTTATTTTTATAAGTCTATAGATTTTAAAGCTTTGTATATTATTGCATCGAAAGATAAACAAACAAGTTTTATATCAGTTTTATTATGTTGTACGAGCTTTAAACGATCTACATTTCACTATTTCTAAAAACGAAGATTTTTTTATTTATTAATGACGAATTATCTAATATAATTATATTTACATGTCACGAAAATTTAAAATCGTAAAGTCCTCTTAAATTTGAGAGTAGCCGTCAGCCGAATTGGTTCCTGTTTGGAAAATATGGGCTCATTGCAAATAATGATCGAATTGGTCCTTAATAGAAAATAAGGATAATATATATACCTATTTATACATTTAATCCGTAAAAATTAAATAAAAGCAACTTTCGGTATTTTTATATAGGATAATAAGGTTTTAATTTAAGTTATTGCCTTACATTTTTATGTAAGAATTACACACACATTTCGTACATAGCCATGCCGTAGCCTAACTGTACATTATCCAAAAGATTTTTTTTTAAATCCAAACTTATATTTAACAGTGATCAAATCTTTTTAATGTTTCGCTAAACATGAACATCATGATATCACACAAACATAAAAACAAAAAAATTAGAACGGAAGATGATCCTCTGGCGGAGCTAACGTCCAACAAATTTTGACAAAACAAACTCTAACAAGTCACCAACAAATTTTTTGAAAAGGTTGGAACTCTATGACTGCTGATATTGCACTGCTAAGTTCACAAGGATCATTTTCAATAAACTGTATAGGTAATCGTAATCATTATTACTGTACTCTCATAGAGGTGCTAAGCATTGACATTCTTGTTTAAATATTAATCAATTTCGGTAGATTATTTAAAGAAATCACGTAAAATCTATTTCGAGTGAAAAATCGTCAAGGGCGGACTGGAGTGAAAAATTAGCCAAAAGGGCTAATTCATGAATAAATCATAAATAAGGCTTCTTATTAAACTGATACCAGTCCTCATAGATCTAATAATAGGAGCGTTGGCGTATTAAGGATGAGGGAGGGGGGATTTTTTGTATTTTTCGTTTAATAGAAATCTTTACATTTTATAGAAAATAGAAAATACATGTATACCAATTACTAATAATAACCTGTATATAACTTATATAGCTAGCTGTATACATTATTAGTATATTATGATAATTTATACAATTAGTAAAATGAATAGTATACAAGTAACTCAATGATAGCTATGTTATAATTTATAAATCTTTCAGATGTGTTATATATTAACACAAGAGCCCAAAAATCTTAACGGCCCAGAAGACGATGCCATTCCGCCCCTTTAATAAGTATGTAAAAATGGGAAAGTAAATGAGAAAGTGTAACAGTAAAAAATTACTTACATTTAATTAAAATTTGAGACATTTAATTTACTTATACATGTGCACACTTTATAATATGCACAGACACCAATTTGGCCACTACTTGAATGTCAATGGGTTTAAAACAGGAATCAATTCAGATACAGTAACTTAGACCCAAGAATCAATTTGGTATCAGCCTTAAATTTAATTTAATAATCCAGATAATATAATAATTGGTCAGAAATAATCTAATATATATTATTTATATTACATGATTGTATTATTTGAAATAATGGTAATGTTGTATAGGAAACTTAAATCACAGAGTAGAAAATAAATAAAGTTGATTTATAACAATATCATTTCTTTTAATAATAAAATTACAAAATTAAAAGTAATAAAATGTTAGAGTAGGTACTATCTACTTATATAAATATTAGTAAATAATAATTGAGTTCATTAATGAATATGCGTAATAAAGGTACATATATTAAACCTTAATAGCAACAATAATATAAACAAATAAGTGTTTCATTTATTTTGGCATATAGGTAGGTATAAAAATAAAAATGAAGCATATAATTACTGAGTAACAACATTAAAAAAGCATGATTAAAGTTTGTATGAAGGGTATTAAATTTAGCAACTATTGCGCTTTAATACATAAGTTTTTAATAAATAATAATAGGTACAGTATAATAATTAAATAATGTAATAACTTAATCTAAAGAAGGAATGTTATGAATAATATCTATAAAATATTACAGCCATAAAAGTTAATTACAAAACAAATATTAAATACTTCAAAGTAAAAACTATATAAAACTCTATAGGTTATCTCATGTTTAATTTAAATAGCTATTATGTTTCTTTCTAGATTAAATACATTTTAGTATGTATAATTATACATGGGTAAATTTTAAGATCAATATTGATTGTATTAATTATATATAAAAAACATAAACAAAAAGATCTAGTGCATTATGTTGTTTTGGATATTTTATTGTGTACCTATTTGAACATAATGTATTGTTTGTATGGTACTAAATTAATGAAACAGCATTTCATTTTCTAATTTAAATACATAGATACAAATATCAGAATAATTTAAAATTTATTATAAAACTACGATCAGTAATAGACTAGCAAATAATGGAAATGTTAATAATGCAATAATCTTATAACAAAAGTTTGACTAAATCAATGGAATGAAAATAGAACTATGAGCGAGTTATGCACAACAATCAAACATAAAATGCATCAAGTAATTACAAAAAAAAAAAAAAGAAATAAGTAGAAAAGTTTAAAGAACTAAGAAGAATGGATTATCCTCAAATACCAATATTTTATCAAATACTTAATGCTAAATCATACATATTATTTTTAGATAAATATACAATTTCAAATACTTAATAAATCAGAATTTTACAAAATCTAAGTAAAGAAGCAATCATTTAAATATATTATTGTGCTAATTCATTCAGTAAAAGATTTTATAAAACTTTGATATATTTGTACTCAAATTGGACTGTAATTTGATACTTTGATAAGCTATAATTTGACTTCTGAGTAAATACTAAATAATTAATTTTGAATTAATGTCTTCTAGTTTTGTAAAATGTGAAACAAATAAATAATATTATTGTTATAACTAGAACTGAAGACTCCTAGTACTGAAGTTTTCTAAAATATGTATGTACTTATACACATCCAAACAAGAATGCGACAAAATTAAAACTCCTTGGCCCTATTCATAACAATGAATGAAAACTAACATAATTAACATATACAACAACTAACATTCTTTTTAGACCAAAGTGGTACCAACTAAAGTTCTGTAATCATGGTAGATGTTAAGGCTTGAACTCTTTTAGCATTACAACTTTTGCACAACACATGATCATCTAGTGGATAACATCCTCTCCCTTCAGCTTCAGATCCTAACAAGGTGTCACAATCCTAGAACAAATTAAATAAAGTTTTTAATTTAAATGATAACACAATTTATTAATAATAATACTTGAATGCAAAATTACTGACTTCACATCTGTAACATTGTACATGAAAGCTTCGATCCAATGCAACAAATCTTACTGTTTCATCTTGACCAGCTTCAGGCATTATGGGAAATTGGCATACACTGCATTTTGGAGCAAATTTCCTATAAGCAATCATTTTTATTAATTTAAATAATTTATTGTATAATGCAAATTGATAATTATATTTTTAAGTGCAATGGTAAATTGGTAAGTATCACATCTACCATGTAGATCTACGTTTTATTCATTTCATGTATTCAGTAATTGCATAATGAAATACAAATAAAATTGTAATTTTATTTGATAAAATAAGTATATAGTATCAATATATATTATCTATTTTTATAAAAAATAAATAATTGTCAATTCTTTTTTTTTTTTTTTGTAATGAATTCAATAAAAATAAATTAATATTGTTAATAATAATTTTAATAATAAATTAAGATTGTCTCATTTCTACTTTACAATTATTGTTAAGCAATTCCTTAACAATTTATTTTATTAATTATTACTTTATATTTCAAAATCAAAACTTCTTACTTGTGAAAGTCATCAATACAATAAATTTGATTAGCTGCATCAATGGTAAAGGGTATACCATCCAATAATGTAGAACAAACAATACACCGGAAACAGTGTGGATGATATGGACGTCCTGTGGCTCTCAGAATTCTATCCAAAATTGGTATTTGACAAACTGAGCACTTTTCTAACGTATCCTAAATAAGACAAAAAGGTAAATATGAGAATATTGGTTTTATTTATCATTAAAAATAAATTAAATATAATTAACCATTTTATTAATATAACAATACTATCAAGATTAATGATATAAAATTAGAAATTATTAACATAATGATAACCATAACCAAAAAATTAAATATTCAGAAAATAGTTTCTCAGTAAATTTCCATTTATTTATAATGATGAATTTGACATCATACATTATGAATGATATACATTATCCATTAAAACTTATAATAGTAAAGTTGAGTAAAAAATATTTCACACTATACATTAATATTACAAAATATTTTTGATAATAATTATAGTATTAACATTAGTGTATTACTTATTAAAAATAGATTTTAGACAATTTTTAACTGAACTTCAACAAATAATTTAAATTACTTAGGTTAATACACAAAAATAAATCATTAGAAAATTGTCCTTATACAATATTTTTTAAAAATAATTTACTTTTTAGTATTCACTCACTTGTGTTTTAATCTATGTTTAATTGATGTTTAAATAATTCATATTTTAGATAATGATTAAATTAATAAATCCAATATTACATATATGATTTAAATTGTAATCAACATTTTACTCACCAAATAACCTTCTTCACAGTATGGTTTGTTATCAATATGATAAAATGGCTTTCCTTCCAACTGATCTCCACAATGAGTACATGTAAAACATTTGATATGATAAATATTATTCATTGCCGTACATCCGAGACCTTCTTCCATTACTTTTTCATTGCATTTAGTACAGTTCCCTAATAAAAATATGTTATTAATAAAGTACCTAATTAATATTATTAAATTAATTATGTAAATAATAGTAGTTTTTAAGACTAGTACTTACAATCTACACAACTTGCATTATTGTCTAAGCTTTTTTTTCCATCATTAACAGACATAGAATTAACTAGGAGATCAGTTAAAGAATCAACTTCTGTTTCATGTTCACGAGCAGCCACAGATTGAGAAAGACTGCTCATAGAGTAGGTAGATGATAATTCACTTGGTGGACGAACAGCATTTATAGGCTCATAGATTGATTCATACATTTTTGATGCCTGAAAGATATACACAATCAAAATTTAAAGGATCTATGTAAAGAGAATAATTTTATAAACTAAACTTACCTGCGAGGAAGAGTTATCAAAGTCTTTTGCATCATCTTCATAACTAACAGCCTTTTGAAGTTCAGAATAGCTTGAACTTACTGGTGATGGTGGACAGTGTAAGTTATCTTTGCCTAAATCAAATAAGAATAATAATAATGAAATACTTAGTACAGCCATGCAAAAATCAACTAACAAACCTAGGGGTTTTAAATTGTCATATAGTGGATACTGGGCATTTTTATAAGTCGGTTTGGCAGTTTCACTGATGTTGGAATATATGTTACTGGATTTCTCTGGGTAATTCACATTGCTATAAATGCCTTTCGAAGGTTGTGCTTTTTTGTTAGTCACTGTATTATAATATGTGGGTTCATTTTGAGCTGTCAATTCTTGATTTTTATATTTTGTATCAGATACATTGGCATATAAAGGACTAGACGATTTCTTGTACATAGTTTTAGTCCTAGATTTACATAAAATAAATGAAAAGAATAATTATTATAATATTCCACAGAATACTTTAAGACACATTATAGAAAATAAACATGTAGAACTAGATATTATTTTTTCTTACCTGGTAAAATTTATTAATCTGGACTTGTATAGATCCTTGTTTCAAAGTAAATTATTTTAACAACTCAATGAGTATAAGAGTCACGGACAACTAATCGATATTCAATAATATTATGAGAATTTGAATTAGATAATATATTTATGATGAGTAACAACATGAAGTCAAGATTAGAAATTTTATTTACAATGTATATTATTTTTATTTGATAAGGAACAATCAGATTGATAAAGCATGACGTCATCTTTATGTATTGACGAATTCATGGAAAAAGAAATGACGGCAATGCATGAACATGAGTATTACCGCGGGTAAAATACATACTTTTAAAATAAATTTCCCATCGTTTCACTATAACCTTATTCACAAATTCACAATTCGCGATAATCTTCATAGGTGAGCGACATCGTTGGTGTACCTACTTATGTTAATTACGTTGTTACCAGACATTACATTTTTGATAATAATTGTTCCTGCTTTCGGTGTACGTATAGTTGCCCGCAATTACGTCCATGCGGTTGTATGATAATGCCAAAAATCAATGGCATATCCAAGAGGAGAGTACTGAAATTTTAGGAAATATTAAAAGAAATGTTATAAAATTGTATAAAATACATAGGCACCATACTATGTTTCCATAACTAAACTTTATCAAAACAAAGCATACGATTTATTGTTTTAAATAATATTATTTATTTATTTTTCTTTTATATATACTTATTTTGCTGTAATTATAATTTCTCTTATGTAATAAGATGTAACTTATCAGTTCTAAACTTTAAAAAAAAAATGCTCGGACTCACCAATTTTAAAAATCATTAAATTGTAATTGTTGTAAGTATTTTCAAGTGAACGATTCGAAACTTATTCTAAATACTATCAGATAAACACTATAAGTACACCTATACGTGCACTGCATTATTTTTATTTTTTATTAATGGATTTGTAGAGTAATAAGAGTGATAAAAACAATATTATAACTGTAATAAAATGTGCAATGTGTATAACATAATATAATAGATTAAGTACATCAAGTAGAAACGAGTTTCTGAAATAGTAGTTCGAAGTCTAGTTTTGATCAATTAAAGTTTAGAAAATGTTCGTTCTGTACTCCAACTAGAAACTGGAAGTGTTATTTCAATTTTCACTGATGTATAGAGATTTGGAAATACTGAATTAATTTTTGTTAAACATAATTTTTTATAAATATGAAAATATTTCCTGAATAATATTGTATACTATTTCTAAAATGTTTTTTTTTTTTTTTTGAGAAATTTGTGATACTTTATTTCTATAATTTCTATTTTAAGGTTTGATCAGAAGTATCAGATGCAAATGAAACTAATATTTATAATAATCTTCATTATTTTTATTTTGTTATTAAAATAAAATATACTAATTAGGTGCTTATATTTATAGAACGACCTATCCTACCTAGTACCCACCAAATATACCCATGATAACTGTCATATGTAAACGTAGACTTTGGCGCCACTGCAGACTACCTGTATGATAAATGTATCCTACGGATACCTATATATACTTAATATGTATACAGGTATATGAATTGTAAAGTGACTCAATTGTGCCAATTGGCACGTATATTTCATAGATATTTTCGAATGAGTGGAACGCATAAAATATAATAAACAATCATGTTTATATCTTTTGGCAAAACATTTATGTACGGATAATTCCAAAATCCTGCTAGAAACCAACGTTTCCAATGTCATCAATTGCGGATTGCCAACGAATTATTTCTCGTCGCAGTTTTTCACGAACCATAATAGTTCGGCAATATATATATACATAAAGCAAAACGAATCTATACACTATCTATAACACGTTTAACACTGTACAGACAGGAAGGTACTAACTACTAAGACACGCAAGTATTACACATATTATTATTACATCGGTATTTTTACATTCTGTTCACACGAGTTTCTCTACGTTTTCTTGGTCAGATTATTCATTAATGAATACAGTATTTAAAATTTAAATTACTATATGATTACCACGTGGTTGCTCTTCACACACACACACACACACACACACACACACACACACACACACACACACACACACACACCCGCGCGCGCACTAACTCACTCACTCACGCACGACTTACGTAGGTATATAATATATACATGTAGTAGACTTTCTCTATTCAATCCGATTACATCTGACCGGATATTGTAACGCAATTATTATTATTATAATTATTGTACTTGTACGTTTGCTGATATTACCGGAAGATCCGTCGTATAAAATAAACTATAGATAATATACGATCGTGGGATAACGGAATCAATAATAAATCATGATGTTAATGATATTATAATAATTATTGGTAATAAAAGAAATCATTTGACAATGGCAAATGCTGGTTTATCCTATTACTTAAGCGAAAGTGATTGATTACTTATTGAATAGCCAAATAGGTACTGAGTAAGTTTTACTTAAAAAAAAATCTAAAGTTGTGATTCAAACTTTGCTTGCAATAGAACATTAAAAACATATTTTAGAATATTAGATATCATCGTTTTAAGTCGTTGTAAAAGTTGTTTTCATAAAACCATAGAAAAACTTATAAATAATATTATTTGTTTGGATTAATTAATTACGTGAACTACTGGAGCCGATTTATGGATAATATATCATACAATTTTATTGTTCATCAATATTTCAAATAAAATAAAATTAAAAATAATTATAATAGATTTAAAATTTACATGGAGCTCTCTCTATAAGACATCCTCGGCACCGATCCCTCCATATACATTTTTAGAATTCTATATTAACTAGGGACTATACCTACATCATGAACTTTTTAACATAAAATCTGATACGAGTATATTGAGTATATTTTACACAGGTGACTTTTTACATTTTTTAGATGAAAAAATAATTTGATTTTGAAAATATTTTTTGCTTTAACTTTTACTATTTTTAGTCATTATTACAAAAACATTTTACAACCATATTATATTTTTAATATTTATTACATATTCTTTTCTAATAATTTATAGTTTATATTAACATGGAATCAATTACACATTTACACCTATTTACAATATCTGATTTTGTGATTTAATTTTATCACTTTATCGACATGTTGCTGAACCTCAAATAGTTGGTTAAATTATTTAAAAAAGTTAAAAAAAGAGTATTTCACATTGGTAATAAATCGGCTTAATAATATTTTTCCATTTTCTAATAAAAAAAAATATATATATACATTATTAAACTTTCGCTTGGATGCGCTTCAAATGAAATGATTTTTTTTAATCTGTTTATTTAATAAAAAAAAAAATAAAAAAAATAGAAGTAATAGTTTTAATTTTTGAGGACCTATGAGAAATCAAATGAAAGTATATTAAACATAGGTATACTTATATATTATCGTTTTTGTAGGTGTGTTTCTATAGTTTAATTGTTTAATATTTTATTACATTTAAATCAATGTAGGCATACAGGCATACGGTATATTACGTAATAGGTTCTACAATAAAATACTGTAATATACAGTTTATATAATGTTCTATAATAGTTCACATTACCATATTAAACATGATAATATTAAAATGGAGAGTTTTTATTAATTAATAAATTGGATTTCTTCACTCTTACATTTTACTGCGAGAACGCACATCCGCATTTTATGATATGTCTTTTTAACACCAAATATGTAGTTGAAAAAAAGAAATGAAAATGTATTGTATGGGTTACCTATAGTAAATCGATAATGTTATTTAATATATTATGTTTGCTATTTCATTTAAGTCTATAAAACCTAAATTCACAACGGTTATCGATGTAATATTGTTACATATAAACCAGTAGCATACGTAGAGTGTAAACGTATAAAAAACTAGTGAGTAATGACTAATGAGTAATGGATAATGACTAATAACTAATGACTTCACTCTGTACCTTACAACATTATTATGACGTCTAATGTTATAATATGACAAATTGATAATATTATTATATTTTGTTCTTAATGTTCTTATTATAATTTATAATCATGCCAGTATGACAAATTAATTCATCTTGAGGATAATGCTAATACCAAAATTTACTATGATGAGTGATTTAATTTTAATACATTATGCCTATGATTATCTATATTATCAATAAACTAAATGAAGATGGTTCTAATAAATCGAAACGTTTTCATGCATATAACATAAACTAGTTCGTAAATCGTAGCTGGACTAGGAAGTGTTCTATAATATAGCATAGGATAGAATAATAGATTGATGTCAAACACTCATAATTATAGTTTTACCATAGTTGAATGTGTGAAAATGTTCACAATATTTAATTTATTGAATATTTCGTTGAAAACATAATACTATAATAGGTACACTGTTGATTATACTTAAATAAGTGAAAATCTCTTATATAAGACATAAAAATAATTTTTTTTTTTTGTGTAATAAACAATGCAACATTTTGTTTAAAAAAGTAATACGTGAAATATAATCATATCCATAATATTTGTATTAAACAAGATTAAATAAATTAAATATTTTTTTTTTTGTAGGTATGATTTACATAATAATTTAAATAGATATTTACTTATACGCATATAACTTTTCTTAATTAAGTGTACATTTAAACTTAAAATTTATCAGTTGACAGTTGGTATGAATAAAATGTAGAAATAATGAAGTTAAGTTATAACTAAACTATTAATTTTCTGTAATGGTTATTTTAATCAGTATATTGTATAGTGATGCTACAAAACATTTATATTTAAAACAAGCTTGTAGAGAGTATTCTATATTATTAATTATAGGTAAACAAAATATTACAGATGATATGATGTTAATCAAGCAAAGTATTAATTGTATAAAATAAATTAAATACGTATGTATAAATGTGTGTGATACGCATAGCTAAAATTGTAAACATTTTTAAATCTTGTTTTGTTTAATAGTTTAATGTTAAAAATTAGAACTCCAAACAAAAAATCATCAGTTGAACATAAAATTGAATATAATCGCTTGTACGTTATACCCATATAGTGATTATAAAATTTTCTTATTTTTTTTTTTTCGTTAAAGTGATTAAATTTGTCTGTTGTATTGTATATTTGTATATGATGATTGATATATTTTAATATTTTTACATGAAAATATACATAATATAACATAAATACAATAAATAACAGATATATGAGGTATCTGTATATGTATCTGTATACATAAAAATATATTTTTATATAGGATAACATATTTTTGCAGATAAAAATATAAAAATAATTTAATATAACCCTTAAATACTAATTATGACCATTATACAATTTTACATTACTTACTGTGATAACTTACATAATATAAATATATAATTTAACTGTTAAATCGTTTCATTATTATTATAATGATTAATGGTATAATGTAATTATATACCTATGACTTACGAGGAAATTATTACGTTTTTATAGTTAATTTAACTTTGTTTATTTTACGATTTACATAGGGTTTTCCTTTTTTATAAAACAATGACCTTCTACGTCGCGTTTTGATGGGTCCGTCTTCGTTACTTTTTTCAATTGTTTTGTTTTCTGCTTGTTCAGGTTGGATTACAATTGGTTCGTACGATCCATTTAATGATCTTTGGAAGTAAATGATGTCATCATTATTTCTCATCCTTACAACATCATAATCAAGGTATCTGCAATACACGAAAACAATATTACATTTTCTTAACATAATAAAATTCACATAAACTTCAACATCAACAGTAACTGAACAGTACCTATATAATATAGATTTCCAAACTATAATAGCCACAATTCAATTTTTTTATTTTTATCACATTCACCTAACAAGTTTAGTAATGCAAATTGTAATAACCACCTCAGTACTATAACATTATACAGTTTCAACGTAAATACGATACAATACTTAGTACCTATTCAAGCATATGAACATATAAGTTAATGAATTATTTAGTTTTGATAGTTTAAATGATATGTGTTTGACGTGGATTTTTATATCTAAAAATATGTTTTTGTCTAAACATTAAAAGAACGGCAACAATATTTTATGCGTGTATGTTCTTCAAAAGTATATATACACGCCATATACTTAATTAAAATAAAGCGTTGGTTTAGGTATATTATTAGCTATAGCATAAATGCGCATGTCCACGTGCGCCGTAACGTGAAGTAATAGTTTCCATTATATACGAAAGCAATAATAACTGATTTTCGATTATTATAATATTACACACAATTTAACCGTCACTGATAACTTCTGCAGCATATAATATTCACTTTGATTGAAATTAGAAAATTGAAGCATCAATTGTTAAAAAGAAAAATGCAAATAGTTCTGGGGCGAAAAAATACATTAAATGTGTTCAAATAATTATAAGGACCAATCAATTGACGTTTTTCCGATCACAATGCTCTCACAATAATTTATTAAAATTCAGAGTTATAAAGAAAGCAATATAAATAGTAAGACGTAACGGTAACCTATTCGTGTAACGATACAAATTCAACGATGGTCCTTATTCTTTTAACATCTAACGGATGGAAAGTGAAACGTGTCCTGTGTTGTTTAACTGTTTTCATTTCAATTTCAATGTCATGCTCTGTGTGTTATTCAATACTTTATTTGAACACAATGTTCAGTCATGCCTTCTGTCATTGGTGCTGCGTGGACGTATTTTAACGATTTCTCTGCGATTGTCCGATGTAGAGGGAGTGGGTTTAGGCATGTATATTATTATATTATACATCGTACACTTAAATATTTATTCAATTGATTATCTAGAAAAAGTGAAACCCCATATTTATATTTTGTACTTTTTCTTTTACATTTTCCGTCATCTTGTCAACATTTCAAATTATTATAATATCATGGTAAACAAGGAAATGCAAAAAAATCGATCATGCATGGCATGGTTTGTACATTATCATATAAACATATATGATATATTGTTAAACGTATGATATAATGTATGTTTACCAATAAGGATGCTGTCATTTTTAGAATTCATTGAATAGCTGAGTTTTATCTGTTGTTGGTGTTGTATAATATACGGTCAGTGTTATTCAATATTTACAAAATATATAATATGCATAGGTAATGGATTATCGTTTTACAGTTTTTTATTCGTCTAAATCAGTGGTTCCCAAACCTCTTCTGTCTACGTCTCCTTTGAAAATTTTCAAAAATCTTGCCACCCCCTTATATTAATTGAAAAAAGTTATCACCTTTTATTCACTTATGTAAATAACGAATAATCTATACAATAGTCGTTTATTGGCATCTTTACCGATAGGTTTATGAGTAGGTTACGATAATGATGATAACTGATCATAATTAATTTTTCATTTTTTCCCTAAAAATGTTTTGATGCCCCTCCCCCCCACAGGTTGAGAAATACTGGTCTAAATGAATGTTTTGTATGCAAAATCCATCATGAGTTATTGCAAGAACTTTTTATGAGTACTGAAAAAATCGTTTGGAGTGAATTGCATTTTGTAATTATTTAATTAAACCGTAATACGAAAAGCACAAATTAAACATGATATTGTGCGTGCGAATTATTATACGGTTAATACGATAAAACGATGTGTTATGATATCAAGTATTAACCCTTAAAACTGACCTGCCCACAGCAACGGCGCCTAATCCCAGCGCTGCTCCTCCGGCCACCAGGCCCAAAGCGGGCAACAACACAGACGGTGTGGCCACCATGCCGAGCTTCTCCTTAACCACGTTGGTCAGCTCTCGGTTTCCGTGTCCAAAACCCAGGTTGCCCGTGATCTTGTGCGTGGCCTCGACCAGCGGATCGACAACCGGCTTTGTGTAGTCCGACATCTTGTCGAAACCGGTCTTGACCTTGTTCTTCATCAGTGTCCAAAAGGATGCGGTTTCGTCGTCGTTGACGTAATAGCTGGGCGGTGCATACTTGCCCTGTTTCTCAGGGAAGTTGTAGTGCTGCGGCGGCGAGTACTTCTTGGGCACTTTCACCCGGGACTCCTTCTCCAGGCCCGGTTCGAAGGCGAACGGGCTCCTGTCCGCGTGGATGTCGTGACCGAAGTACGAGAGCGCCTGTTGCCGTCGGCCGTCCCTTTGCAGCGCCGCGGCGTCCAGCTCGGGCGCGGGCTGCGCGACAGCGACAGGCGGTTCGTATTTCGCGGCTGCCTGGACGCCCAGCTCGGGATGGGCGTACTGTAGCACGGGCGTTCTCGCGCTCTCCTCGAACGACAGCCTGGGCGCGGTTTTCGTCGAGTACGCGGCCGAGTTCGGGAAAACACTCACGCTGGGTGCGTGCAGTACGCGGGCTTCCATCCTCGGTTGCTGCTGCTGCTGAAACGTCCTGGCTGCGCGATTATTTCCCAAAACGTTTCCGTTAATGTTCCTGATGTAACCGAGGATCTTGTCGGTCATGTACTTCTCGTCATACGAATCCCGTTGTTCCGTAAAGTGCTGTTGCTGTTGCTGCTGTTGCTGTTGTTGCTGTTGCTGGTGTTGTTCAAATCTGCGATCATCGTCGACTGTGATTTTTTCCCCCTTTTCCGGTTCCGCGGCCACGGGCTTTTTACGGTACACCTGCCACACGCCGTTAAACATTGGTGCCGCAGCGGGCTTCTTGTACTCCTCTCTGGGCGGCGGTGGCGGCGGCGCGTGCGGTTGACCTTTGTTCGGCACCAAAACGCCGTTGATGACCCGCGCGTTTCTCCACACCTGCGTGTCGTTCTCGTCGTCCGGTTCGCGGACACCCGTGATCACCGGCACGCCGTCCGCGTCCACGTGCATCAGACTCCGCGACCACTTGGTCTTGCCGTCGTCCTTTTCCTCGTTCTTGACGTAAACCGAACCCGACTGCACGACCACCGGTTCGGGCACCCCGGGCGCGTTTCCGCCGTCACCGTCGCCCGTCCCTCCCGTCTTCGACACCAGCTGATAGTCCGCCGCGGGTGCGTCCGACCGCGGTCCGCCAAACTCTTGCCGTCTGCCGTCGCGTTTCTTCACCACTATGGTCGCCACGTCACCCGTCCGGGTTTTCACCTCCAACGTTTCCATGGCGTCGGGGTCCAGGTTCCGGGCCACTTTTATGGACGTTCTCGTCATCTGCACGTTCTTGTCGTCGGGCGTACAATTGACGGCCATGTGCAACGCGAACAATACCAACACCACCGGCACTTTCCACATCTGTAAAAACAACAAACGCCCTCAATTTAGATACGTATGGGGCAAGTACACCTATATAATATTATGTTTTTGGCACACATGCACGCGTTCCAGCGTTGTGCCAAGACGTATAATATACATATTATCATGTGTGTTCAGTGGCGGACTTTCAAAATTTCCTGAAAAATGATATATATTTCTAACGCATATCAAATGTCAAATACTCAATTGTAATCATGGAGACATGGGCAATCCGTATAATATACAGCCATCGTCCGTCGATCATTGTCATTATGATAAAATTGAATAAAACTAAATATATGTATATATAAGATTACATCGTCGTCTGGGGGAGGGGGGTTCCAGACCCCATGGACTCCCTCGTAAATCCGCCACTGTGTGTATTACCTACTTTGCACAATGTTCGAGAAAATCTAAAATTTATATTTATAATTCAATTCCATGTATGTGTACGAAGAAAAAAAATCAGGTCAAACATTTTAAGTGCATATTATTATTATTAAATATATATATATATATACCGGTACATGTATTTAACATTCATAATATAATACATAACACCGTATATAGAGTTGTGACACATGTTCATTTCTTTGTGTAATATTTTAACTTAACATAATACATACATAGATACCTATTATATTATATTATATTCATTGTTTAGTATTAAATTATGGAAAATATTGATAGTTATGTTCATTTGTGTAGAGAATTTAACGTATTTGTCCTCATTTATTATTTTCAATTAAACTCAACAGCGTAGTGTTTAAATAATATTATTACTTGGTATAGGTACTACTGTTTAATACTCCAATATTACGTTCATATTTACTCAATATGTCGATTGGAAATATTATGAACTGATATTATTAT
The DNA here is from genome assembly GCA_025469195.1 of Chaitophorus viminalis. NCBI lineage: Eukaryota > Metazoa > Arthropoda > Insecta > Hemiptera > Aphididae > Chaitophorus > Chaitophorus viminalis. Next base: position 85,352 of record JAIPRK010000299.1, read on the forward strand.
ATTCCAACGTTCAATTCATTCATAGTTTTTGTTAATTGACCAACCCACGTAGAAGAGAAGTAAAATACTATATGATTATTTTATTACACTTATTAACGTTCCTAGTGCCATTGACCTTAGAATCGAAGTTTACTTTCCCTTCTGCAACATTTATTCTAGACAGGTCCTAACAGTGAAACGCACTGTTTCGTCTTCTATCTGATTAAAATACACGCAAGTATTGGGATAGAATAGTAAAAACTAGGAAAGAAGCGAGGGAAGGAAGGAAAACGTTGTCGGGAAACGAAAAAACTAAAAAATTATGTGTCAAAGATGTATAATAATTTTCATTAGGATATTGGACTTTTCAGTTCAATGTTTAAGCCCAATGACATTGTAAATATTAGAAGTAATCATGAGTTTCTCACACTTTCACTTATTTTTCCGGATGCTACAGCCAATGTCACGAACATTCGTTGTGATTGAAATAAAAAAATAAAAAAATTAGTAAATAGGTAGCGTGAAAACATACGATAAATCCATGGAAAATTGTTCTTTTAATCTCACAGTTGACACTCGTCATAAAATAATCTATTTAACTCTATATAAAACAATATTTTTACTCTATCCATTAGTTTTTATTTTGTACTAGTTTTTGACACCTTCTCCTTCCATAAAATTGTGAATTTAAATGGTTTGTGTGATTGATTTACCTCCTTGTTTATTATAAAAATGTTAAAATTGTTCGTCTTTTTAAAAATGAAATACAACTATGTTTAAATTAATATTTAATCAACAGAAATGTTTTTTTTTTGTTTATTTCATCCGTGAAATCTATTGAAAAATTAGTGAGACTTATCTATGCAGAATATTTGATAAAAGTGTATCGTACTAAAATAATGAATATAATAGTGATTGTATATCACGTCGAGTGTTACTGCTGGGTAGCTACTCCCCTCACGACTTCATCATCAACTTATACTTTTTCAGCTCATATGTTTATTGTAACTATATTTACAGATTGTATATATCCAAATAAATGTTAAAAAATAAAATTAAAATAATGATTGTGTTGTTAATACTATAGCAAATGTGATTACAAATCAAAAGAAAAATATATCTATACAAATGTCTAGTAAAAAGTGTCCAAGTAAAATGTACTGAAACAATGAATGTAAATATACAAATCAGCAATGATAATATTTGTTTAATACTATAATCTGTTAATAGGTAAATAAATGTTAAACATATATTTATATTATAAAGAGCCGATTTGAACTCAGTTCGACTTGAATAGCGGAAAAAATAAATAAAATAATTTGCTGTATTCTTCACATTTATAATCACAACTAGTTATTTCTCAACTTATTAGATTTCCTAGTGATAAGATTATAATAATTATAATGTTGAATCGTTTTGTAAAAAATCAAAATATATACTTCATACACAATAAATATTTGTGGTTCCAAATGTGATTTTTTACAGCATTTTTATAGTAGTTATCAATAATTATGGCAAACTCGAATGCGTTTTAGTGATTTAGTGCACCTATTACATGACTTCTCTATACATTTAATTTTTTTATATCAATCTAATAACAGGAAAAATATTATTGACACGTTATTCGTTCTGATGTTATTTAATAATATGCAACTTGTAAAGTATTGGGATAAACGTAATAATATATTATTAAATAGATGCTATAGTGTTTTCTTATATTGACAATGCGGTTGTTATTACGGTTGGCGTTTGTCACGCGACGAACACACACATTAAAACGCACAACGACCTCACGAAACACGAGTTGTTACGGAAAACATTATTATCTGTTATTATACATAATATTTTAATGTTCTTTTTTCTTATGATTAAAAAGTGTATATTCTTCAGTGTTATAATATAGACGTTTAGTGTTGTTCTTTAGGGAGAAAAAGATAAAACATTTTAAAATTGGTTTTGTTTACAATTGTCTATACCCTACGGTTTCTATACTATTCCTTTTTTTCGGGAGGAACCGGTAACATCAGTTATTTAAATAGAAATCCATTGATTTGTCATTATCTTTTTTACTAACGCTATTATTATTGTTTGTTTGTCCCTACGTTGTGTTTTATTTTAAAATCACAGTTATTAAAAATATTATTTCCCACTTTTGATATACTTTATGTCATTATATATTTATATAGATACATTTAAATATCTGAGTTATACAAATGTATACACGGACAAAAACTTTTTAAACATTGTTAACATATCACAAGGACTATACAAGCGCACGAAAATCTGTAGTCTGTACCGAAGATATGCTTGTACCCGTGTGTCGGTAAAAATAATATGAGTATGATCGATGTCTTAAACTTTGTGTTTCAAAGATATGTAATTTTACTAATATTGGGTGGAAATAAAAGTTATTTATTTTAAACATAATGGCTTGACAAGTAATTCAATAATTAAAATTTTGAATTTCGAGGAAAAGAACATACGATTTGTGACGTTTATGAATAGTTAGTAAGTTAGTTTGTATGTCTAAGGTATTGACTATTGAATAAAAAAAATTTAAAACAGGGTGGAAAAAAATCTGATTTATTAAGTGGTGGTAATAAAAAAAAATACTTACTGTTTAAGTTTTGATTTATAATCCTTTAAACGCACAAAACACTGGAAAAACTGTTCACCAAATACGTTGATTATAATGGTTCAGTCTTTACGAAATTATACCATAAAAAAGTAAAAATATTCACATTTCACTTTCTACAAGCGGTCGTAGCGTCCTTACAACAAGCTACACAAGACTAACCTGATGTCGTAGTACACTAGTCGGTATGCACCGATGCTTTCTTTCACTCATTAACTAATTTCCCCTGCTCTCGTGTAAATATATACCTATGTATTATTGTACTATACTTTTGGTTGTAAGTGATAGTCAACGAATGATGTGAATGAAATGTCTGAATAAATAAATAATATGTATTATATGCAGTTGTGCAGTTACGCACTTCTCTTGAAACATTCGCATACATAAAATATAACATGTATTATGGTGAAAAAATAAAAGGTTTGAATATTATAATTTTCAGGAGGCTATTGAATGTACAAACAATAAACATATTTATTTAAACGTTGGTAAAAAAAGTAGAATTTAAATCAAATTATTGGAAAAGTCCGAATCAGAAAAAAACGACAATATTGAATATTATAATAATTATGAAATCACAATATTATATTGCACAAGTTAATCTAGAAACATTTAAGTATAGGTTTTATTAAACTGTGAAATCGATTACAGACTAAATATGTATCCTATTTATTCACATTTATATTCATACAAATACAATTGGTTATAAATAAAATTAACATTTGTTACTGATCCATTTGTAATTCACAAATTATTATAGGGCTATTTTAAAATTTAAAACTTATAATTTTAAAACATATTCAATAATTAATGTGTTAAACTAGATCAAAATTAATCATGTATGATTAAAATGTATATTAAAACTTTTTCAAAGCAAATATATAATGTATTTAGTAAGGTATTATATTTATTTCTTTGTAAACACTATTTTTGACAAAAAATTTAAAGAGCTACAAGAAACATAATAATTTAATTATATTTAGCATACCTACTAGTTTTTATTTTTATTTTAAAGTTTAATTTTTATCTACACAATTAGATACTGAATAAATATAAATGTATAATAACTAAAATGAAACATATAATATTATTGTGTGTATTTTTTTCTATGGGAACCAGGTAATATTTGAGATTTTTGTTTAATTATTTCGTACCTCAATCATTTAAATATTTCTTTAATTAGTTATTAAATCAAAACTAAGATCAAAATGAAATATCAAATCAAGTATTATTTACAGACATTTAAGGTTTAACTCCTGGAATTGATACGATTCAATTTTCTCGTCTGTGAATCAATTTTTCGATAAGTCATTATTTCACCATTGACATTTTAGATATTTTTGATGATAGATTTCTATATACTTGAACATATATTTGTAGAATTGAAAAATATACCGAACATTGAATTTCGATTGGAGTCGTAATTGTTAATTTGTTACAAACTGACAGTTATTGTATTCGTAAAATCTAGCGGAGAATCATAAAATATATTACCAAAGAATTTATTTGTAATATCCTCTTGTCATAATAACAAATAAAAGATATTTTTATAATTAAAATGATTTTTCATGTACCTAAGTATCTTTATTCTTGAATTTTATGATTTTCATTTAAAAACTATAAAAAACTATAAAACTTAAACTTCATAGGTTATTTCGAGTGGGTGAATATGAGTACAAAAAATATACATGTATGTGTGTGCCATAATACATCATTGTTTAATTCATAACACGGCAAAGCCTATATAGTAACATTCACTAACTACTATTTCGTATGAAGCTATGTGAAAGTTAATTTTGGAATATTTTACTATTTTAGATATCTACTACTTAAGTTAAGGAAATATAATAGATGCATTTACTACGTTATCCTTGGTAACTCAAAAGAAATTTACTATCTCAATTGTAAATTGCTATTAATTTTTTTAATTTTAGACAATCATCATACTATAATTTTAATAAATTAACGGCTTATACTGCTTATAGTAGAATTTAAATTTACTAACTAATATTTATTGATTTCAGTATCTATTCATAACAGAACAGATGGTTTAGTCAGTTTAGTCAAGACGCATTAAGTTAACTATAAATCATTAAATTATGCTTTAATTGATTCCTTTTACTTTTTAGATTCTTAACGGAGTAATTGGTTTTATAATGATGTGTGTTTTTTATTTTTTTTTAAACATTTTTTTTTTGTCTGTCATTACGTTTTGGGGCAGTAAAAATACTTTTTAAAAGCATTAAAAAAGCAACTTTTCTGAAATTAAAGTGAATGTAGATGGTACTTGGGCAAGTCAAAAATTAAACTTTTTTAATATTTTTCAAAAATATCGAAAAAAACCATAAAAAAATTACGAAAAACAGGAAATTTTTATGCATAACCACGTTTTGACAAAATACAATTTTTTAAAATGCTGTAACTCAAAAATGAAAATACGCAAATACTTGAAATGTTCACCAAATCTTTATATTGATGTTTTCTTTACATGGTTAAGGTTTCAAAATATTTTGACTTATTTATAGATAATTAAAATTTTCGATTTTTCTAAGTTTTTTTTTTAAAAATATTGATAAAAAAAATTTGGCTTTCCAAAAACTCTTGAAAATATAATACACGGTTTAATATAAGTTATACTTATTGCAGTTAAAAAATATTGGAAATCGATTAACTCAAATTTTTTTTATAAGCCTATAAAATACAAATTTGTATAAAATATGTTAAAATCACGATAATTTGCAAGTTATTTAATAGTTGAAAATTCATAAAATTTTTATTGTTTAAGGTTCAAAATTTTAACACTAAAATATCTATAAGTTACTATTCAAAAACTATAAAAAATTTCTACCGAACTTTGAGAAAAATATTTTATGACTGTTTGAAATTATTTGTTATAATTCACAAAGTATAAGTCACAGAAACTTGAAATTTTTGCCAGATGTTAAGATTGGTATTTTTTTTAAGTTACATATTTTTCAAAATAATACATTGATTTTTAAGCAACTTATATGCATTTGGAATATTTGATTTTTTTTACATTTTTTACTATCATTGATAAAAAAAAATTGGCTGGTACAAAATACTTGAAAATTTAATAGAAGATTTCACAGAAGTTGTTCTTATTGTCATTCAAAAATTATTGAAATCTATAGGTAAATTTCAAGTGTTTGAAAAGCAAATATTGACATAATATTTCAGTTTAAATATTATATAGTATACTTACCTTTTCTAGACCAACATATTATCTTCTCCGTTTAGAATCATTATCCGTATACAATGATACCTATCAGTGCATTCAAATTTAACAAATCTATTGTAATGACCTATTCTATGAACGAGGTCCACTCCACCCCCTACTTTACAGCAGAGTGAGGCCCATCAGGTTTTTTTCATTTGATGATTATAATACAGAAATGGAATTTATTGAATTTATAGAAGGTAAAGGTTTTTAAAATTATATATGGAACTTATATGAATATTATTTCCTATTTTTTCACAATATTATTAATTTTAAAACCACTTTTAGAATATTATTCTTCAAATTGAGTTGGAATTAAGCACTCCAAAATTATTATAAAATAATAACCTTAAATCGTAAATACATCATGTTTAATTATGTTATTCTTGATTTTGTTTTACAACTCGTAGAAAGTTGTTTGATACACCTTCAGGGAAATTTCGAATAGCTAATCCGTAAAATTCCTTAAACAACTTAAATAAAGTCCACACATCAATTTATTTTCATCTTGAATGAAAATATTGAGGATACATTGAAATTTATACTCTTATAAAATAAGTAAAGAAGAAAAAAATAAGTAAAGTTATAATAATAAAATTATATGACATTTTATAAAGTGCATGTTGCATAATAACATTAGTATTGTATTGTACATTACATAGGTAACTCCAGTTAAGTAAATCGAACTATATAAATAAACATAGCGATGATTAACATGATAATATCACAGTAGACAGTGAGAACTAAGAAATGATAGGGTATATCATTAAGGTGTACATGAATCGGTAGCCGGTATATAGAGTAATAAAAAAATATTTAAAACCTTAAGAGTGTATGTATAAGAAGCTCGTTCAGTTGATGCAACTAATTACGATTCGTTTGCTATAACGCAGTAGAATATTGTAAATTACAAATGTGATCCAAAATGTATAAATAAATGATAAAATTAGAATAAAACAATGGATTGTATTTTGGTTTGCATCATATAGTACCACAATGATCAAATGATAAAAAGAACACGGTTAGTCTAAATACAGATCATACATAAATTGCAGAATTTTCGAAAAATTAATAGTTTATTACTATATTAGTTACCTATTATTTACTGTTATGAAAATAGAAGAATTTATTTGTATGGTTTTATTGATTCATGTGCATAGCAAGTTTGCAAATTGTGTTAGCAAATTCATGTTTGAAAACATTCTGGAAACACATGACCGACCACATATAATGTTTTTAAACTTTGTATAGACGCTTAAATATATTCAACTACTTCCTCATGAGATTTATGAAATAATTTTCAAATTCACGGTCTCAATTAAATTTTGTATTTTATTCTTAAATATAAGTAAGTATACTGGTACATTATTATTTTTTTATTGTGTGTACTTTTTCTTAAACAACCTCAAATTGTGACTGAATGCTGAATAAGAAATGGTTACTAGATGGATAATTTTAATATTATTCATATGCACTGATATAATCAATTTTATTTTGAAAAAATTAAAGTGAAATAATTTTAGCAGATTAGCACTACAGATATGAAAAGTTATAGATTTACAGGAAGTTCAGACGATCAATTAATATAAATTAGTAATTTCATCTGTAGTTAATATACTTCTATTTAAAGGTTTATGTAGTTAAATCTCGTGTTTTTATTGGATTTCAAAGTGGATACCAAATAATATACCTATCAATGATGATGTTAACTGGATATTTTTCATAAATTAAAAATAAAAAGTAGTTGACCTTTAGAATTTCAAATTTATTTAAAAGATTTTATACCTATGTGAAAGCAGGAAAAACAGTTAATTTATTCCATTTAAAATATCTATGAAAACTAACCGAAACTAATTAAAACTACGTTTTATTTTTTTTGGTTATTCTCAAAAGTTAGTAGGTATATTAATAAAATGAAAATGAAATCATATAATATTAAAAAATAATAGATTAAACCAAAATATTGAAGATTTCAATATAAAATTACGAAGAACAGTTTTAATTGTATTAAATATTTTAAAATATTTAGTGCTTGCGATTATACTTGTAGAAAATGCATGCGTTAAACCTATTAAATCATAATAATAATTATATGTTAAACTACCGTACGGAATGAGAGGAATGTGTATGTACAGGTACCCACTCTATGTCCGCACACTCGAGAGTTATTTAATTTCGTATTCGTATAACTGTTGCTCTTTAGCTTTTACTTTCTCACACTGTACATATGGAATACCACGCATTGCTGCGTTACAACTGTATTCACGATCTTATCAAGACAATTGACAAAATAAAATAAATTTGAAAGTATTTTATATAGCAGCAGCGCACACATACACTTTTATTTAAATGAATTTATTTTTATACATTATACGCACAATACGCGATGTATGCCTAGTTGTGCTCATGCATGCAGATGATAAAAGGGTGAACAGAACAGTGGTGATTGAACGCTTTAGAATTCGTATGCTATTAAAATGTAATTATAAATTAGTTTTTAATATTATATTTTTACAGACTTGAAGATAGGAACATATTTTTTTATTATTGAATTCGTGATTAGAGAAAACAATATAAAACCAAATTACTCTTAAACGTATTACCTACCTAGTTGGTTTAAAAAAATAAGTGAAAACCTAGTGATTGAACATAGCTTATACGACCACGTCGTATGAATCACCGACCTGTGATTGTTCAGTAGTAAGACCATACGAGTATACTATTATTTTTATAGAATTGAAAAAATAAATATCTACTAAATAATATACCTAGTTTTGTCAAGTTTTATTTTTGTGCGATAGATAGGTTACAGAAAACGTTATACGTCTCGTAATATATTACGTTGGGAATGTATACCATAATACGTTTATAAGTATATACATATTAGCTAGGATAGGGATTGAGAATCATATCGAAAACCACAAAAGAAAGCGATATGTGTCATCAACCGCATTTTTAGACGAAATTCACCCGCCAGATTTGGTTTTTTATTCATTTTATTTTATTTTACTTTTATTTATGACTATCATGGAACGAAAGTTCGCCCTGGGCCAAGTCAACTTCCGATACCCATAGCCATTAAACGTGTCTGCATTCCACGCATTAATGGAATTCTCGGCCCTATCGGTATAAAATTGTGGTTACCGTGTTAATATAAATATATTTAGTATAGATATATAATATTATATATACATTAATATTATTATTATTATTATTAGGTACTATACACTTGTTCAATTATTGCAAACAAACACTTGACACGATTCCGGTGAAGTAGATACAGCGGCTTCTGCAATTTCCACCATGGCCATCGACCGATTGTTCGCTGAACTGAAATAATATAACACGAAAACAGAATATATTATAATTGTATACGCTTATACTATAGTATAAAAGGGATTTTGTTTTTAATAATGGTCATGCTTATGCGTTTTGTAATAAATTATTGAGTGTTTCCGTAAATAATCCAAACGCGTTGTTTTCAACTACGCACACCTTGAAGACTGCAGTCTGCAACCTCTGACGGGGTAATTATTCACGATGGTGATTTTAAATATATATATTCAACGATTCAATCTGCTGTCGATATAAAACGACTTTATGCGTAATAATTAGGACCCGAATTTAAAAACCCTAAAAACTATTGAAAATACTTTAAAAGTAGCAACAAAAAGCTGTATAAAATGTTTTTTTTAATAATATCGTTTCATTAGTTACCTAAATTATAATTTTCAAAGAAACTAAAAAAAAAAAAAAATGGTAAAAGGAAAATGTTGGTTTTGTGTTAGTTAAATGAAGTATTAAGAAAGATATTAAATGAATAATCTTATAATATTATATTAAGTTGTATAAATCTGAATTATTTATCCATATAAATGTACAAATATGCATTAACATTAAAAAATTTCCAAAAAATGCTATGAAAATGAAAAAAACCTAGAAAAATTCAAAAAAAATAAAATGAGAAATAAAAGTTTTGTCTACATGGAGTATTTGATCATAAAATCATGGTGATCTGTTACATAAAATAAACAATGTATTGTTGGAAATAGCATTGTCTATGCTCTAAGGTCACTCAAAAAAAGATGCACTTTGCATTGAAATCGGGGATCTAGTGCTAATAATATTTAAAAATATTCATAATAAAATATGTATTCCTTGTTATCCTTGATTTATTATAACTTTTGAGGGAAGAAAAAAATCAATATCATAATCTTACTTTAGTTTGTTGTTTTGCAAAAGAGAATCCAATCCACTCTGTCTATAATTAGTTTTTATGTTTTCGCATATTTTTTTTTTCAAACAATCATCTAAATAACTGGGTGATTCTTCGTTTCCACTGGGTTTGCTCCTTGAGTTTTTTTCTTTGAAGGATTTATACCTTCCGATGATTATATTCGGATTGTACGACGTGGCATTTTTTTGAAACCTTTATAATGTGTAAGAACATTTGATATTATTTAAATCAAAAAATTTCGCACGTGCGTTTGAACAAACAGAGGCTTAGAATATTTTTTCCAGTTATAACTATCAATAAACATTGATCGGAAATATTTAACAGATACCCACTATTCACTAATACCCATAGGACATTATATTGAGCCATCCTAAGTCTTCGCCAGTTCTCGCGCTGTACACTGTTTTTTATACCGAACCTTACAGACTTTTGGAGACCGTTAGGATACCTCAATAATGTACCGTTGTCACAAAATGCCCGCCTAAAATATATTAATATATTGTTCTAGTTCTTTTGAAAAAATCTGTATCCGTGCTAGTGGAATTTCAAAGAAAACACCAGATTAGAAATGAATGTTAAACCGCAGGACGAAAGGAACGCCGTTCGGACAGACGAACAGATGATAAGCTCAAGTATGTGCTGCGGAACATAGCAATTATAATTTTACTCTAGGTATCTACGCGCTCTAATAACGTAACAGCAAAATCTGAGCAAATTCCAAACATTTCACTAATCTCAAACTAGCTGTATTATTATATTCGTTGTAAGTATATTACATCTAAGTATTAGAAAAAATGTCCAAAATATCTGTCTAATTAGTCATGGTTTTCACTTTGGTTTTATTTGCAGGATTTTAAAATCACTCAACAACAGTAGTCTCTTGTTCAGGGGCGTAATTTGGGTTAGGGGGGAGACAGGTCAAGGTGTAAGGTTACATCCTTTACTTCTATAATAATAATTCATGATTATGTATATGACATAATTAAATTGTATTTGAATTTTAATACTTATATTTTTATACGATTAATAATAGTATCTTACTGTCTGTCATGATTTTTAAAAACACTGCAAATCAGTAATAAATAAATAAATAAAATCAAAAATTAAAATATACTAAATAATTGAAAACCTTTTTTTAAAAAAAAACACGATAAACAATAGGTCACAAGGTTGAGTACCTTTTTTGCTATTTATGCTGATGCAATCATGCGGTCCATGATATATGGAAAAAATTGGAAGCAGAATAATGTACGTATGGGTATATATTTTTTTATTTTTTATATGGTCTGGTGGAATTTCAAAATGGCCTACTTGGAACCTTGCTCACCCGAGAAAAGAACATGAAACATGATGCTCTTGCTAAAAACGTAAAATTTTGAAAGGTGTCATATACATATATGTATTTATACACGTGTAATACCCGCAAAAGAATCGATACACTCATGAGTATTATTATAGAGAATAACAAACCACCCCATCAAAAGACCATAATCTAATGGCGGGGGTGACTTTTGCAGATTTCCGATTTCGTTCTACTCGGCACAGTATGTTTGGACCACAAGACCCATATTTGTACTCACCCACCCATGTATGTGTGTGTTTAAAAGACGGAAGAAATGGTGTGCCACCGGGTGCGGACTTAATCACGTGTATTTGTAGTTAACAAGTTATGAACAACGATGTTAACTCCTTCAATTTTAATTACTTGGAGACTCTCTCGGTTTACTTCAGTACGCTACTTAAAGCCTAAAAGGTAAGATCTCCCTGGGCTTATAATAATTTAACTGTACGTTATGGTTGTCGAGCAACAACACCTAAGATATAGATGAGAGATGAGACAAAAATCATCAAACTCATTGAAAGAACGCATATAAATTTAATTTCTATCATACCTAATAATTTGAATATAGAAATTTAAATCAACATAATGTGACTTTTTTTGGTACATATTTTGATATGTATAATCTATAAATGTTTGATTTATTATTTTATTAATATCAGTACCTCGTCACCTCGACCGTTGTAGCTTCAGATGATTCTCTAGAAGCAGATATGGGAGAATTTATTCGGGTTTTAAAATTCGGAGGGTTATTATACATTATCTTATTACGACCGAAAAAACAACGGTGTTATAATTTTTAAATTTTTGTTTTTTATATTTTCCAGATGAGTTATTATAAACGTATTTTTACACGGTCACGTACTTATGCGGTGCGCGCGCACGTTCAAACGACGACGGAGACGTTGCGTTGGCTATACGTATTGAGGATATAATATAGGCACGCGTATACATCACGCATTAGCCGGCGCTTCGGCGGAACGATAGACGCGCTTTCACCTGCACGAAATGCCACCGCGCCCTGCAGTCTCCCGGTCATGGAGAACTATTACTTCGTTGTCATCGCGGGCTATGTGGTGATCTACCGTATAAGGATTCACTTTTCACCGGGTGCGCCTCGATTTAATGGTCATGATAGATTTCCCCTTGAGTCGCTCGCGTTTAGAGTGTATAGCAAGGTAAAAAAGATAATTAAAAAAATCCACCGAAAATGGATTGTACTATATTATTTTTTTAGACGACCCACGTACTATGGAATCGCCGACATTGCGCACTGACTTGTACAGAGACGTATTTAATAACGCGGTGTTTGATGACGAAAACAAGCGGGAAATACGAGACCAAAGAATAATATTACATCAATCTCCATAGACTATAGGTGTCCGCATGACGTGTTGTCTTCGTCTAACAAACGTACAACGTAGCAAATCTGCACGGTCAGTTGAACCGATTTCGTGTTGTTGGCGTTAATAATATATTATAGAGCAGTAAACCGATCTATTATCAAACTTAAAAGGTAAAATCATAACTGGATCATTAGGACTTCATCTGTGTCTTCTTGTAGCTTTTCACAATATTTTAAGTAAATTATGAATGTGTAATATATTAAAAATTAAAAAAAAGCATCTCAGAGACTTTAAGAAGTTCGATAAACCTAAAACTAAAAGGTCGGTTTACTCTAGTAGGCTAATAATACAGATTACCTAGGTTTTAATATTTAATTAACGTAGATTTGCTTGGTTATAAGTTTTTAAGACGGAAAAAACACATACTGTTGACTATACATCCCATTTTCACCATCGTGTCCCGTTGTCCTGACAAACTTTTAACAGGACGCGGTTTGTCTTGAATTATCTATCCTATCCCGTTTTTATGTTTTGAAATTCATGATTTTAGTTTTAAACATCCAAATCTATTAAATGAATTAGGTACCTCGGATAAAAAAATAAAGACTAAACAATTTTGGAGAAAAACCATGAAATCTACATCATGAACAATTTAAAGATGAATCTATTTAAATTTTCTTAAAATTTTTTTTTTTACATTTTTTAACTGAAATAACAAGTCAAATAACAAGGGTTTAAAGGAAGAAGGGAAGGTAAAAACTGATAAGCTTTTTTATTTTATAAAATATGTATAATATGTAGTCAACCTATAATCTATCTATTATAGCATCCTTTATCAGACGCTCATATACGGTCTAACACAGTTTTATACTATCGCGATAAGAAATAATATATTATGTATAATTTATTATACACGCAGTGACCTCGACAATTCTGGTTGCATTCCAATGCAGTTTTCGTATATCATTATTGTACACATTTTATGTATTGCACGTAACGATTTCTCGGATTTAGATAGAACGGTATAGATATAGTCAGTGTGTAATAACTAATAACTAATAATATATGGATTAGCAGTATACAAATATTATACTAAGGTCTTTTATCGACCTTTTCAGGAGCACGTGCTAGAAGTTTACCATTCGCAAACCCAATGGTATAACGATATTATTTTTATTTATACTCACTGATAAGGGTATTGAGTAGAATTCACTTTGATGACGGTCGGAGGAAATGAAGCGAGCAACAGCCCCACAGGCAGGATAGTGGCCAACACGGAAAGCATGCTCCTCCAAGGATCTTTCCTACAACGAACGGACAGTATATTAAAATAATACATTATTTATTACACTTGTTTGGATAGACGTATTATTTGTTACTTTTTGCGAGTTGTGACGCTGTGATAAGATTTCGGTGGTTCGTGTACGAAGTCGGGATAATGTGACATCTCTCCGTGATACTTGCCGAAATATTTTTCGTAAAAGCTGTTATCGTACTCACTGAATTTCGTCACAGTCCCGCCGTAATCGTGTTTCATCGGTTTGGGCGGGTGTGTATACACTTCGGTGAACTTGTACGGGGTCCTGGACTCCGGACCGTTCGATCTGTTGTTGTGCAATTGGACATGTTCAATGGACGCCTGAGGAAAAATTACATTCTTGTCGTCGGGTCTCGGCGTCAGCAACGGATACATCAAGCCATTTGGTCTTTTTAAGCGTTGCGTTCCGTAGAAGACTTCGTTAGTGACCTGTTGATTGGGTCTTTCGAATATCGGATTACCATCGGGTCTATAATAATTGCTGGGCTTGAAGTCTTCGTAAACGTTGCTCGGCACGTACGACGAAACGTTAATGGAAGTCTTAACAGACACCGCAGTGGCTTCAGTAACTTGTGCAACTTTGTCCTGTAAACTCTTAATGGTCGTCTCTTCGGTAGTTGCATCAGTCATCTCTGTTACGGTTGACGTGTCCAATTCAAGCTGTGGTCTCTGGTGCGATTGGCAAATGAAAACTATCACCAAAAATAGTCCCTAAACAAAATACACGATACGAAAATGTTTACGCCGTGTGCAACGTTAAGTAGTACAGATAAGGCACTTACTTTTTCCATTCTCCCGGATCGTATAATAACGGAATAATAAATGAGAATTGTTACTACTTGTTTGTATTGCCGCTTACAGCATCTGAATGAGTCAAACGACAACATTTTTATAATATTTTAGGAAAAATGTTCTCATTGTTTGTATTCAAGACACGGAACACAGTGCACAAAGAGTGTGTGGTGTGTGTGTTTGTGTGATAGTGTAAGGCATCAACGCATCATATTGTGAATAATAATGGGACAGCTTTCGATTTTTTTCTACTTTTATGTAATTTTTATTGTCCTCTGTAGGTAGTAAAAAATATTTATAACTGATGTAACTTAACTATTCAGTACGGTCATCTTTAAACACTTAAATTGCTCCTCAAAGTGTACATACGTTTTCTTTTGTTTTACGTTTAGGAAGGAAATATTAAATAATACAATTATTATTACAGATACTTTATACACATAGTATAATATTTTAAATTTATATTTTATATTTAAATATTTTATTTTAACCGAGATGAATAGATATAATATAATATTGTTACAATATTGAAAGTCTAATAATAGTTAAACTGGAAATTATATACTGGTAAAAAACGTGTTTTATTAATTGTTAATAAAACAATATAGCAAAATAGCTAGTCTTAATTATTATTATTATATTTTAACGCAACATAATATGAATAAGTTTTAAAATATTTTTTAACGTTAAATTTCGTTTATTTATATTTAAGGAAAAATGTACAACTACACTTTTTACTTTCACTTTTCTTTAATTTCATTAGAGAATACAAATGTAATGAAAAATTATATTCATCAAATATTTAATGGCTTCAATTTACATTTGACGAATATTAGAAAATGTTGATCAACTCTATGTTTTGATTATATTTCTAAATTACGGAAATAAGTAAAAAAATTAATGATTAATTATACTTCTCATTTCTCAATATCTTTCGAAAATAGAACTGTTAACGGAATTTAATTTATATAATATTATACTATAATATAAATGATCTAAGTTCTTTTATTTCAAAGTTTAAATTATAAGGTAATAACATGCTTATGTTCCAGTAATTAACCAGTTATACAACATTCAATAAAAAATTTAATTAAATTCGACTGGTACCAAAGAGGTTTTTAGTGTTTAGACTTTAAGCTTTTAACACTCAAAATAATTTTTTCATCACGTTTGCGTCCGTGACTACTTTTATAAAACAGTTTATATAATACGTAGTATGTACTTAAAAGTTATTGATTTTATATAATCTTTCCGATTTTTGAATGATGCCAAACGTTTAGGTTTTGATGCACCTGTGCGTTAGTAATCATAATTATTAAACGAGACAATAACGACCTCCGCCCAAAGGTATAATTTCTAATTTTGTTGGTTTTTTTTTTTGTTCACTGCAAAAACAAAATTATCATACATATTTCTGAGAATCGGAAAATTGACATAGAATAAAATAATTATCTTGTGTTAAACATGTACTACACTTGCGTGTTATGCATATAATTATTGGTGAAAACCAGGTTTAAACAACAAAGAGCGCTCTGTAAAAAAAAAAAACTAGTGCATAAAGAATCCTTTAAACGTACATACGTATTTCAAGTGAATTATATGGCCAATTGTAATATGTTCCGATTCGTCAATATGTGTGCTGTAGGTGTAAACTTTGGCTACTTTGTTCTTAATCATGATTTATCTAGAAATTTTATTTAACTCATTTTAAATTGGTATAAACTATAATGAAGCTGTAGATTTTACAGATTGCAATACAAAAAAATAGGGATTTACATAGTAAATTTATTAATTGATATATTAAACATGTACGTATTTAGGCTAGAAATGGCTAAAATAAATTAAATTTGTGTTGTTATTACCTGCCCCAAGACGTCTAAAAATCAAATTTTAGTCAATCTGTACCACGAATTGTAGCGAATCATTTGCATTTATAATTTATTTCGAATATTGTTTCCGTAGTCCGTGAAAATGGATTATGAAACAAATCAGATTAAACTATAAACGATATCTAATAATTTTGATTGCTATTTTCATAGTATTTTATTGAGAGTAATATTTTTCAAACTTTATTAACTTGATCTAGTTTTGTTTAGATACATACGAATACGAAGCAAAATGTTTATAGCCATTACGAAATCATGTAGGTATTAATGAATATGTTGTTGATTTTTTTATGCACATTACTTAAATAATTAAATTAACTCTTTAATTCTGAATTCAACTGCTGTATACATATTTTAAGTTAAAATATGACCCCCTACAATAATTATATCTCTAAACTTTGATATACTGAGTAAACATTTTTATCGATCAGCCTATAAATTATGACATAGGCAACTTGTTTACATTTAAGTATTTTTTTAGTTAAAGTATTCCTCCTTTAAGGATTTTAAAAGTGGAGATTTTCCGTTTCTATCCATCATACACACACATGGAAATTAGATGTATTTTTATTCAAACATATCAATCGATATAGTATGATGCGATAAAAAATCTAAAATTAGATTTAGATGGGTCCAATCTAATAAAATAATTGTCATCAAGTCTACTTTAGATCGATTTTTCTACTATTTTTGTATTATTTCACTAAATTTCACAAAATAGAATCAATGGAATTAAATACAATATAATATAAATCAATAAAAATTAATTTTCCAATATCACAAGCGCAACATTTGAAAAAGGTTTCTTCACAGCATCACTAGATCGATCATTACAATGGAATAAAAATGTATCTAATTGATGTGCTGCATGTGTGACAGACATAGACAGAAAGTCACCGCTTTCAACATCTGTAAGTGGTTTAATACATATATTATAATTAACTGGTTTTTGTAGTGAATCTGAATTAAATTTATTTTGTCTCCAGAGTATATAGGTGTATATGGTGTATATAGGCGTCAGGCATTCGAAATATTTTAATAAATAATATAATATACTATGATTTCTTAATAGATTGTCCATTGTTCTATGTACATCGTAACAGGCTCTTCTTATAACGATTCCGTCACACGACGGGCGTGTATCAAACTATCAACAATGGTTCGGTACGTGTGCGAGTATGTGCTGCGACGCTTCACCGCCAAAACAAACAAACGGTTATAATATACGCGCGGTTGTGTTTTTTCGAAATGATAATTATTACAGCGATATGCTGTCCAGACATGAACAATATGCGACACTTTTACTTTTCCGATCTGCGTTGATTCAAAATCAGCCCTGCGACTTGTTGCAATTGTCATTCGTGTTCCGTATGCGATCGTGAGAACAGTACTGCCCTATCGACGCGACGTATTATCATATAAAGCAGTTAGCAAGTATAATTCGTAAACAATATATTGTAACAATTATTTTTGTGAGTATTTTTTTCGAATCATTTAAGTTTAAGATTAATCAATAATGTTTAATTAGTCATTATAATAATATTTGTATACAGGACATGCAGACTCCCAAAACGTTCGTATGCCTATTGATGCCGGTGGTGTTGGTCCAGTTCTGTCTTATTTCGGCACACGCAATCGATGAACACCGAACGGGAATCGAAGAAGAGGCGGCCAAGCCGAGGGCTGTGAACTCAAAATCGGTTTTGATGGGAATTGCCAATTCGTTAATCGGTGGCAAGACCAAAGGAATTACTGGAGGCGGCCAAGTATTTAATAATTACGTTCTTAAATTTTATCACAAGCTCAAAAAAATAATAATTTAGGATCATATTATTATTATTATTATTATCATTATATTTCGTCGTAAAGTTATTAACGCGAGTGCAACGTTTTATTATTGTGCATTTAGAACTCCTACTGTATAGACCGTGATGTTTACCAGAGGTCAGCCCGGGGTTTCTGCACATTGTCCTCTCTGACCACTTTGTCCAGTCCCTGTAAGTTTTTCAAGATGGCCAATGGATTTTGCGATCTGCCCGACATCTTGGCTAGTATTTCATTTATATTTTAAAACCAAACGAACATACGGTGCATACAGCATCCATTCAAACTATATTTTCATATTATCTTACATATCTATACAGCTATATTTATATGATCTTATTTCAATGTACATTTTTAATTCATACAAACATATATAACCTAATCTAACCAAACTTAACTTACTATTACTTGTGTGCATCTTGAAACGATTTAATAATAATACATATTACATGTATGTATTGATTTTTTTTATTGTTCTTCCACGTATGACTTTTATTTTTCATCTGTCCTATATTATAGTACGAATGCATTGCACATATTTTACGTTGTACAGTTATAACACGATTTAACTATACAGCAATCTTCGTGATGCTTTTGTTTTTTATAGTCGCTCAGTTTGAACATGTCCAACATAGTGTTAATGTTGGTACTCAGAGGATTGATATGGGGCGTTTCGTACATTCAAGGTGGCGGTAAAGAAGCACGAAGCGAGGACTTGCAGACTTCCACGACGGACATGATCAACGAAACTGACATGATGTTATTCCTTGGATATCTGGTGGCCGACGAGTCGGGTCAACATGACTGTTTGAATCTTGTGGCATGCGAACAACCATCCCGAGCGGAGAGCTATCTCCAGAGTGCCGAAATGTTGTGGAAAACTGCAAAAGTTTTGGACGGGTGAGATGTTTTATAATCTATCATAATATTACCAACGGATCATAACAAAATTGGAAGTGATATTAAAACAAACTACTAAAACGATATTACATTACTACATCATATTAATATTAGAATGATTTTACCGCGGGGGGAAAAAATTAAAAATAATTATTGTACCGCGTGAAATAAATGTTAATGCATTTTACTATCCAGAAAGTCGGATCACATTTTCATCAGAATAATAATTATAAAATGATCAGACATTTTTTGATCCAAATGTGTTAATTTTAATTATTTGATATTTTCAGTGCTGTTCAGTTGGACACGAAATACGAGCAAATGTTAATTGGATTGCAAGAGGCCATTGAGAACGGAAAGGCGGGTGGGGATTGTCCAGTCAGATATAAATGTTTTGGACCGACTACTGTTGATCGTTTTAACTTAACTTTATAAAAAATTATACAAAATAACGGATTTTTATATATTTTGTGGAACATATAAGTCTGACCAACTGATAACGAGAAAACCAAGCACATTGCGGATAAATAATTGTAATGGGCTTTTGGTTATAATAATTTGGCACGTAAATACCTACATTTTTTGTCATAAAATATACATAATATATAATCATTATCTATACATTATAAATTCTAGATTTAAGTGTTTAGTTATTTTATTCTAAAACAAATTGTAAAATTTAATTATTATAGCAATCATATACCTAGATTGAATTTAAAATTAAAATGTGTTATTAATATTGAATTACATCCTTTTGAGTATGTGCAAGTACATTTTGTGCTGTATCTAAGTATCTAACTTAGTCAGTAATATATTTATAATTTATAAGTTTAAACTTCACACGGTATATCTATTGGCCATATATATTAATATTATATATTCATAGACGTATAGTTGTTCACAATTTACGTTGAATTGTTATCGTTATTTTCGAATAATAAAATTTTTATACATTATATTATAACTTATAAGTAAGTATATTATTCAGAAATTGTTCATTAATTATTTTTTAATTAAATATAGTAAATAAATATACATACAAGTAGTGTATTTGGTTAATGTTTTTCTGCTCAGCTTCAAACGAATAAAATCAAATCAGAGAGAACGCAGTTCATTTGGGTTTGTTGTAGGAAATAATTACCATAGTCTATAGTTATAAATATGTCCCAAGCACGGTTTGTTCAGTATTGTAGTCGTATGTTTGTATACAGCACTGGGTCTTAAGGAGGGGGCAATCCGAGACTCATGCCCCGGGTGCTAACCACAAAGGGGCACAAGTATCAAATTTTCAACTAGCATTTTACGCATCTTTTGTTGGCAGATTATTATATTATTACACAACCATTTATCAATAAATTAGTTATAATATTATAACAAATTTGGCAGTTGTACAAGCCATGATTGCGGAACATCAGAACGACAATCGTCATAATATTATATTTTAGATTTATTAGGCTTAATTAAAGTATACGACATTGGAACTGGACAATAAATTAAGATAAACCAATATTGCATCAACCCGCCGTAGTCGAATTTATTATACAGCGTAAACTCGACAATTACAAATATCGCGTACATGCGTGTGTATTGTGTGTGTTACACGCTGTTTTACAGTAAATTGAATTTATTTAATCACAGCATCAGTATTACTTATTATCGTCTATCTTTGTTCAACGTTTATCTCACTGCTGACAACGAATAAATAAATGATAAATAAATGTTAATCCGTGCTGTTGACTAGTATCGAATGAATGTGTGTGATTAGAGATTAGACAATAGTGAATGTTAAAAGTTATTTAAATTAAATAGTTTATTAAATAGTTTAGACTCAAAATTTAAATAATCTATACCAGCAAAAGTATTAAAAAAACATGCTATAGATTTAAATGGCCTGTCAATTATATTATCCATTGAACATGATATTATGAAATCTATAAATTATGATAACATTATAACATTATTATAACATTTATTTATTTTAAAAAAAAGCAACAAAAGTATTAATTTAGTTTATTTGTAGTAAATAATATATAAATACTTTATTAAATTAAGAGGTATGCAAGATTAAACCGGCTTAACAGCTGTACGTTAGACACACAAATAATTTTTAAACAGTTATATCATTATAATTGCTATTACTCGTGATGAAAATAAAATTGAGTTTTTACTATAAATTCTTTTACGATAATTATGTGGCCGTGCATATACAGCCTCAATCTGATTCAGTTAAAAGTTTAGATTGCAATAAAGTTACAGTTATAAATTAAAATAGTTATTACATTTTTATTTTTAAATAATATAAAATTGTAGATACAACAGTACAGGTCTACGAATATTAAAAACTGTCATCACAGTAAAAACATTCTTGTCAGGTCAACACAGAATACTACTTTACATTTAAAACAATATTCTAATGCTACAGTAATAAAAATGAAATAATTAAACATTAATAAATTGTAAAGGATCATAAAAATTACACACTTTAGTTGTGCACAAGTCTATATAGGTACACTGCACTGTAGTTACACAACAACTGCAATAAAAAATGTTATTAAAATAATATTGTATACAATAAATTGTTAAAGAATTAATTTTTAGTATTTTTGTTTTTATATTCATTCTTATACCGAATCAACTCGGCGTTCATTATTCCAATGCAGTCTTCGAGATTTTTGATTGTTTTTTCATACTGATAGATTTTTTTGTGTTGTTCTATGATGTATTCTTTGGCCATTCGGTAACGTTCTTCCGGAAATATGTGTGAATCCAAGGCCGATAATGTTAATGGTTTTTCTTTAGAAATTTTGCATTTTTTATTTTTTCTATTCAATTTAACTATAAACAGTTTTAGGATAATAATACATTATCATACATCTTAATATAGGGTAACCATAACGTCCCGTTTGAAATGGGATTGTCTATTTTTTGATAATTATCGTCCCCACAAAATACAAATGAGACACTTTTAATCCCCTTATTTTTATTTTATGTTTTATTTAGTATGTATTTATTGCAATTTTTTTTTTATCGATATTTCAAAATATATGGAAAACCTAACCATGTATAGAAAACGCCAATATAAACATTTAGTATTTAGTATTTTAGTATTTGCGATTTATTGTTTTTGAGTTAGAGCATTTAAAAAAAATGTATTTAGTCAAAACGTGGTTTTGCATAAAAATTCCCGTT
Source organism: Chaitophorus viminalis (assembly GCA_025469195.1). Lineage (NCBI taxonomy): Eukaryota > Metazoa > Arthropoda > Insecta > Hemiptera > Aphididae > Chaitophorus > Chaitophorus viminalis. Next base: position 108,035 of record JAIPRK010000299.1, read on the forward strand.
TTTTTCGTAATTATTTTATGGTTTTTTTTCGATGCATTTGATAAGTATTGAAAATGTTTTATTTTTGACTTACCCTAGTACCATCTACATTCACTTTAATTTCAGAAAAGTTCTTTTATAATGAAATCAAAGCATTTTTACTGTCCCAAAACGTAATAACAAAAAAAAAAAAAAATTTGAAAAAAAAAATAAAAAACACACATTATTGTAAAACCAATAGATTCCATCATTCCATTCAAAATCTAATATTATTATATTTTTAGATATGTGTGAAATATACAACACAATTAATATTATTTTTAAGTCTTCACGAACGCATTAATTTTTATATGTAATGAAGTTATTTCGAAAACTTGACATATTGAAATATAAATAATTATATTTATCTATATGACATTTGTTAGGTACCTAATAAATTGTTAATAATATTATTATAGCTGTATATAGTCTTACCTTCCGGCGCTGTGCGTTTGATTGCCATTCTTTTATTAACCGTACTATCTACGACCCTAGAGCTGGTTGGTGTATTCACGATTTTGGTATTAGAGATTTCATTTTCAGTTTTTATGTCTACAGTTGTACAAAGCCCACATAAACACGTAACTAAAAATTATTATTCACTTTTAATACATATACATTTTTTAATCGACTTACAAAATATGATAAAACCGTCGATTTTTATCGTGAAATTATCTACTCACTTGAACTATCGCTGTTTCCATTTAAATTACAGGGCAAAGTATATGATATAGTTTTTTGCTGATAAATCCTTTCATTATTTATTGAATTTATATTGGATGGTATACTGATGATATAACCTGAATAAATTAAACACATTTGATCAATGGGTTAATCAAATGTTCATATATATGTTTATTGATTAGTAGAAATGGCGAATAACTAAAAATAAATATTTACATAAATCTACAAAATTTCTTTTTGGTAATGATGCATATCAGCATATCTATTGGTTACCTATCTGCATAAATGATTTAGATTATTTCAAAGTAAAATGTTCTATATAGATAAGATAATAATTTATTGGTCAAAAAAGAAATTTAAACAGCTTTACATTGCTTATTTTATATTTTATAACTTTACTATACTAATAAAATAATAATAATAATAAAAGAAAAAAAATTAGTTCAACCCAATTTACCACTAGTTTCTAATCATTTACATATGTAAGAACATTTTATTGATTGTTGCACAATTAATTTACATTCCGCGGTGTCTTAAAATGTTGTGTTGGTATATTAGTACATAATGAAATGAAATAAAACAAAAGAGAAAAATAAAAATAAGTTGTATTTAATTAAAATATAACTAGTGAAGTCGACGTTAGTAAATTATTTAAATTTTTTATTAGTTTTACGGTTCAATATTTGTTGTGGAAACTTATTTAGTAGGTCTATTCCAATTTTAACAAAGTGTCTGGTTGATTTTAGTGTTTTATATGATTGAACTATTATGTTATTTTCTTGCAAGTATTGAATATTTTTGGTTTATTATTGATTAAATTTAGTTTGAAAACGTATATTAGTGCATTTTATTGAAATATTTGTTTCCTTGTTGGACATTAAAAACTCTAAAATAGTAAAATTTTTGAATATATTTTCCGATAGGAAGGTTTTAGGTGTGTTTAGTATTATTTTTATGATACTTTTCGCGCTGTTAATATTTTTCTTTTTGCTTCTATATTACTCAACCATCCCAAGCTGTAATACTACATTGTAATATTGACTTTTATTGAAAATTAATAAACTATGCGCAATATTTACTTGACGAATATTTTTCTATCATTCATATAGAAATAGTTTAGTTTACGCATTTCAATAATTATATTTTTTACATGAATGTCTCATTCTAAATGTTGGTCAATAGTGATTCCAAGATATCCTCCCTCCAGTTATTATTTGATTTATAATTTATTTCATGGATCTTATATGAACATATTTATTTGAGGCTAAGTTCTTTTGTCTGAAGAAAAAATTATACATACATGGTTTTATTTAAGTTAATCTCAGATTTATTTATTTTGCCCATGTCAGACTATGCATACTGTTTATTATTTTCAACAATGACATGTTAAAAATAATAATATATGTTAAAAATGATTCATTAGAATAGAAATTAATAAAATTTTAAGTCAATGTAGCCAAATGGACGATGTATGATGTAAATAATATATTATCGATTGTTGTAAATTAAAAAAAAAACACACAAAGCGTATTGCAACATATGCCGGTAGAAAAATACATTAACCCTGTTAATAGCATTATTGCGGTTATCAATTTATTACATTTCTCCTATATTGTGTGGATATTTTATCAACAATCAATAAGTTTAGGATGAGTATATCACATAATTTTCGATTTTTGTGTACTTCAAAGTTTAAAATTTAATCAGAAATATACGATACTACGTCATTACGACTGAGCTTGGTACTTCCTACTAGAGCAGACGTTGAGACGTGGCCATGGACTGATCACTGCTATATACAAATATACATTATAAGTTTATAACATTAATGATATCGTCGGATCACAGTGCTGTCTATGGATTCTCGTTGTATTACGAGTCATAATACGAGATTAAAAGACATTATTTTATCGCGATTAGAATTTACCCGACAATGATAATCGATAATAAGTAATAATACTAATATAATAAATAATAAGTAGATACAGTACATGTTACAACAACAAAAATCCAGACTATAATAGACACACGTAGTACTTCAACAATCGCAAAATATTATTATTTCTTAAGGCGTATACTTTAATAATTATAGCATTATATTGTGCGTTCCATAATAAAAATTTACTAAACATTTTGTATAGGTACTTGGAAACATTAATTTCATAATAATTTTCTATTTTCTGAAACCTGACTTGTGTCAACTTACTTTACCCCACAGTAAATAACTATACCTAAGTACTATTGTACTTCACGATGAAAATTAATATTAAACTAGTTATAAATATTAATCCATAGCTTTAATGTTTTTAAATTAACCTTGTTATTTTTTCATCGTTTCTTTATAATACATTTTATGAATATGTTTTGATAACCTCAGTCGATGTCTTACTCGGTTATGACTTATAGCGATAGGGTTTATTTCGGGGAGACCATAGAATGCGCACATTTACCACTAATTTTACTAAGTGCAAGTACGTACGAAAAAATTCTTACCTTGATTGTTTAATTGTTGTAAATTAGTAACATCATTGGTGACATCGTTCGAGATACCTTCATCATCACTGATTCCAGTTAAATCTACCGAATTTATTGAAACCGACGGGCTAGCAGAAGATACGTTATTATACGAAGTCGAAGTCGAATGTGGTTCTCTCGTATCACTTATAATATCTTAAAAATGTAATTCAACGATTATATAATATCACCCAAATTATCATGGAAGAAAATTGAAAAAAATAATTATATAATATTATTGGTATCCAATACACTATTACAATCTATAATAATATTATTATTAAACAATAATAATGTCTTCTACATGGTACATCATGTGATATGACACAGTAAATTTCTATTCCATACTTACGATGAGTATTTTTTTCGTGTCGCCTAAGATTAGACTTGTATTTAAACTGCGTTTTACATACTCTACACTCAAAACGAAGATCAGTATGAGTTAAGGCATGTCTATTCAAATCATATTTTTGAAAAAAATTAGCCGAACACTTATCACAATCGTACATTTTAAGTAATTTAAGTTAAAATAAAATTATTGTTAAGGTGAACTATATAAAAAAAAAAATTAAATAATGGAGTACTCGAATTAACCATCTATCTACAATTGCGGGGAGACGGGTTCACTGTTTAGAAGTTCAGATCAGCTTAAGTACTTCTTATGCAGCGTCACAGCAAACCATTTTTCCGTGTAGCTAGTGAAATGTTATTTATTTTTCATACAAATTTTTTAAAACGGGCTCCAAATATTTTTACTCGCGAATATTGATCTAAACAAAATAAAAATCATTTACCATTGTTTTAAAATTATCTTAGCGTTTAATACGTAATGTTAAATAACTATAAAAAATATTACCTAGAATAGTGTTTATTTAGAATTACGCCGTATCCGCGAGGCTTCACGTGCACGGTGCACCGACTAAAAGGAAAGTTGAAGTATCACAAAATATAGTGATAATATAGTCATCGTGATTCATGTCCATAAGCTTATTACTATGCCGGTTTGTAAATCACAACACACCTTGTACTCCGATATCGGAACAAAACTAAAATAATATTACGAGCAGCAGCTGCTGTTGCTTCAGCTGGCCGACGCGGCTTTTATTCCAATGATAACAATTTATTATTATGATAAATGGTTATTTGATTTTTGCCTTTCGGTGGGTGATCCAGCAGATAATCAGTTGCAATACGTAATATAATATTACAAAACTCGAAATTGACAAACACGACGATTGCGATAATTGTGTATAGAGTAGACATAATAATACTATAGGTTTAGCCCACAGTAATGCATCTGGTTCAATATCATTACGTTTCTTACTGTTTTTATTTTTCTTTATAATCAGGAACTATGTCATCATTGTTAAACATACCTTTGCAAACTTTTCATAATCATTAAAAAGAGATTCGGGAAAACGATTGGGAACACACGTTTAGGTACACTTTTTTTCAGACCCCAAAAAGCAATATAACGTTTGGGTAACATAATATTTTTAAAATAATACTACGTTTGGGTACCAACATTTAGGTGCACATTTTTTACTTATATACTATTACATTTTATTTTCTAGAGCCTATTAGCGTTACCCAGGAGACACCACGAAGAGGTTGGCTCTTAGTAGTCTCCCAAAAATGTTTATTATTTATTTTTTACTATTAATATTTTAATTATTTTATTAAAATAAAATATTAGGTTAAATTCATATATCATAGGTTTTGCTTCTAAAAAAACACTTTGGAACTTTAGAAAATAATTTTCTCCGAGCTTCATACATACTTTTACGAAATAAATGAACGTCAGAATGATTGAGATTACCTGAATCTTGACAATTGCGTAGTCTTGTCTCATGAATTTATTTGGTTTCGCATTTAAATCTGTTGTTGCCTTTCTTTTTAATACTGACATTACTTTTTGTTTTGTAATGGTTTCTTCTTGAAAAGCTTCATGGTTAATATGGTCTCCATGAATCGAAATAACAAATTACGTAAAATAAATACGTATAAATTCGTAGTCGTATATATTTCGATAATTGGTTTATAATCACGTGTTTATAAAGTGTACCCAAACGTGCCTTGTATAGTATGTGTATTGTGTAGTTGTGTACCCAAACATTCTCTGATTTACCAGGTAAAATTATAAAATACCTGTTATTTTGGTAAACGGACAGTTTGTACTATCTATTGTTTGAGTTGCATATCGCGGACACTTTGTACGGTGATAATAAATTGGTAGAAATCGATCGCGGACACTTTGTACGATGATAATAAAAAGGTAAAATTCAAACGCGGACGTTTTGTACGGTATAAATAAACCGGGAAATATATTTTAAATGATAAGATAAAATTAAATTGCTCAAAACTTTAGATTGCGAATAATGATCGAGATCAGTATGCGACATGTGTGACATGTGTAGTATTACAAGTATTACATAACCTATTCATTCTAAGATAATATAAAATGAACTAAACGAAAATAAAATAATAACAAATACACCATTACTTGAAATAATTTGCCATACTTTTAATTTTCAGTGATGATAAAATGTATATATTATTATAATTATTTATGACTTATAATTGACAATGAATATGTATTTTAAAAATTCACGAAGCCTGTAAATAACACAAATTTATTACCATAACTATTATTATTATTATTATTATTTTTATTATGTGTGTTAACTACCTGTGTTTTGTAATAACAAATTATGTCTAACATTTCATATCTCAACATTTTTTTTTACCTGAAATAGACCATAGTACAAACTGTCCGCCATGTACATTTTATTACTTTCTGAAATAGTACAAACTGTCCGCGGTTTTCATTTTTTCTGGGTGACCGTACAAAGTGTCCTACAACCTTTATTTTATGTGTCCAAACGTTGTATCTATTTATACCCAAACGTGTTGGCTTTTGGGCCAATGTGACCAAACGTTCAGCGCCCTTATTATTATACTAACGTTGAGTCGTTGAGATTATTAAACTTTGTGAATCGTAGTATAATTACAGGCACATAACTTGCAGGAAGTTATGGGCAAACAGGAGGCAGTATAATTTATTATATCAAAAAGCTTCAGACATCAGAACATTCAAAACATACACTAAAAGTTAAACAATTCTTAAAATTACTGCTTACTTGTTTATTTTGAGGACTGAAAACATCGTCGGATCGTTGATCAGTTTTTCTACGTTTACATTGTAATACTCAAATATCGTGTGTAAAATAATAATAATAATATTTAGGTACGAAAGATTATATAAAAAAATTTAAAAAAAATTGTCCAAAATAAAATAGATTTATAAAAGAAATCTTAAATTAATATTAATTTATATACATATTTATAATTATTGGTATAAATTATAATTCTTAATAACACTATACATACTACCGATATAAAAATATTTAAATATCCTATAAGATACAGGTGTACGATTATTCGTTTTTACCGGATTATACAAAATAATTCTTGCCAATGAAAGTATTTATTATTAAAAAAATATTTTTGAGAGCATAACCAGTATTTTTTTTAAAAATATTGATTAAAAAAGAAATTATCTACGACAATTTAGCATTTCAAACTGATATCCCCAGAACTTCATAATCTGTCGATGCTTCTCTTTATATTTCATGACAAAGGTATATCAAACTTCAAATCAATAACAACTACCCAATTTTTGTTTAATACAATATCCATTTGCTATACTGAAATTTAGACGTAGAAAGATAACTAAACATGAGGGGACTATTTTCTAAAATATAAACATAGTTAAATCAATATGGTGGAAATGTTATTCGGTATATTCCATTAAAAGTAGCTTGATCTATTCATTTTCAATCTGCATACTCCAATCGCCTCATATGATACAAAAAAATTCTTATGCAGTATGTTATCAAATCCAATGTGTTACCTTCAACCAGATTTAATTTATTCTGGCGGTAATTTCATTCAAATAAACTACAAGTAAACTGAAAAAGTTTAATAATATTATAAGTATATTAATAATTATACACTAGTGAAATAAATAATGTACATTATTTTTATTTTGAAATATTGTGTGAAACAATGTATCTTTGATTGAAACAATAAACGTCATTTATTATGTAGTTCAATATTATTTTACTCCCATCATCATTGAGTTTCCAGTTTTCTCTTGGTAACTTTGAAACCATTATTTCTTTATATCAGACTGATTTTTTGAATAGTGATGATACGAATGTATTTACGATAGGGATGGACATTAAATCCGAATATCTGAATTTTCCGAATATCCGAATATTCAAATCCGGATTTTCAGAAGTATCCGGATTATTCGGATTATTCAGATTAATTAATTATTTTTATTGCTAAGCACAAAATAACACTGGTAGTTGAATGCATTAGAAATATAATATACCCGTTCAAAAATGTATGTTAATGAATTTAAATATAATTAGAATTTAAAAATGAGACATCGAACAGCAAAATTGAATTGAATAATCTGGATACTCCGGATAACCTGTCAAATCCGGATTCACTAAATTCGGATTTAATAAATCCGAATAATCCGGATTTTTTAAATCCGGATATGCCCACCACTAATTTACGATGATATTGTTTGATGGTATACAAATAAAAAACATTTTACACTCTATTGAACTGATGAAAAAAAATTAAAGATTATACATGTATGATTATACACAACACATAATTTATATAATAATTATAATATTTAGCCGACTATAAATATTAATATTTGAAAATGTAGTACCTTACCAAATCCTATATGTGTTACCTTCCTACATGATTTATTTCGACGATAGTTCATGAAATAGCCTTTAAGTAAACTAAAAATATTTTATTCAATTATTAGTATATTAATAATTATTGATTTGTCAAATATTTAATGTGTGTTAATTTTATTTTGAAATATTGTGTGAAATAATGTGCATTTCACAAAGGATGAAGATAATAAACGCGTAGTTTTGAATGCTGTTTAATAACACTTTACTTCATCATTCCAGTTGCCAGTTTTATCCAGGTAACTTTTAAAAAAGGTCCATTATTTCTTTATATCAGACTGATTTTTTGAATAATGATGATACGATCTTCTGTATCAGAATGATGACGATGTTGTTTAATTGAATACAAATGAAAAACATTTTCCAGTCTATATATTGAACTAATGAAAAAAAATTAAAGATTATACATGTATGATAATATGAAATACATAATTTATATAATCATAATAATTAGCCGACTTTAATTATCTAGTTTTGATTTTTAAAAAGAATTGTTAAATTTTGAACAAAAAACAAATTTTCCCTACAAATGATAATTAGTGGTGTTAGAAAATACTTATACTTATCAATCAAAAGTCATAACTGTTAGTGTATGGGCCAGTTTCGTCTCATAAAACGAGGCATGTTTGGTCACTGAATATTGCGGGTTCAAATGGCACACCCCATGTCCCAATCCCATTTGTCACCAACTTGGTTGGTAAATCATGGTTTGTATGTACCGTGATGGGTATCACCTCGTCAATCTATTGAGCTACGTGGTATATTTCATGTGTTATGTGTGTACTTAAAACTAGTATAAAAAATTGAAATTACCTAAAAGTAATAAAAAAGCAAAAAAAAACCATTTACACGATATAAAGCCAAAAAAAGCATAAATAAATTGGTTAATTTTGAATCAAAATGACGTGAAATGAATTTATGTATAAAAAATAGACAAAAATCTCATAAATAAAAAAACAAGCATTGGCTTTAAAATCCGAGCCCCAATTATAAATATTAAACAGTATAATAAAAATAGTAATTAAAATAGATATAACTGTGAGCTCGGTACATGAAATTAATTTGTATATTTTAAGATGGGTGCTTGTAAGTGACACAAGACGTGTTATATCACAAATATTTAATACAAGTCTCTAAAAAAGGGGCAAGTGCCCCCACTTTAATCAAGTCAATTGCTCTAACACTACTATCGCGGCTATGGAGCTATCGTTTTTCAACAATAATGCAATACAACACAATTTATAATAATTCATCTACACAAGTAAATCAGCATCGTCGGATCCCAAACGGCTCCCATTGTTCGCTTATTCTTAAAGGACTCCCGTCCAAAAAGGTCTAACGAACAGGTAAATTCCTAAACGGCTCCGGTTTTGTGCACCACAAATTCCTTCCCACTTTATACGGACTTCGGACTGTCTCAAAAGAGGCGTGATTAAAAATGTCTTAGTGTACACTATGTAAATTATTAAAATTATATAAAAAAAGCGTATAGTATAATGGCTATCAAACCCATAGATGATAAAATAGACCAGGCTTTCGACTTTATTTTTGAAAATTAAAAAAACTTCAGATAGTCGTTTCCCTCCTAAAATGTGGGCTGAGTGTTCATCTGCCCTTTCTTTGACCACAAATGGATGTGAAGCGTTCCACAGTAAATTCAACAAAGAATTCAATACTACACACCCAAATATTTTTAAGGTTATTGATATACTAATAAATATACAATCTGAAATGCTAATTAAAGCTTGAAGTTATTTTAATACACCAAGATCGAAAAAAAGCAAGAGTTCGTCGAAAAAATCATTTGCGAGTTTTCATCAAATAAAATATCACGCATAGACTATATAAAAGTATTATGCTTAAAAAATTTACCCGATATATGATTTTTTAATATTTTTATTTATACATTTTTTATATTTTTTTAAATATTTTTTTAACGTCAAAAATTTAAAATTTAATATTAAACTATACGTTTTTTTTATATAATTTTAATAATTTACATAGTGTACACCAAGACATTTTTAACCACATCTCATTTGAGACAGTCCTAAGCCTGTATAAAGTGGGAAGGTATTTGTGGTGTACAAAACCGGAGCCGTTTAGAAATGTACCTGTTCGTTAGACCTTTTTGGACGGGAGCCGTTTGGAAATTGACCTTTTTGTAAAACGGGAGCCGAATGGGCTACGACCATCAGCATAGGATACATATTATAATCATAACTAACTCATAGTTAGTTAGTAATCTACATGGTGCACCAACTGGCCAACTTAAACCTAAATTAATAATTGAAAATTTTAGCTCTCTAATAATAATAATAATAATAATAATTATAATAATGATAATAATAATAATAAATACAATTTTTTTATAATAAGATTTGACAAAACAATTTTTAATAATTTACCTACACAAGTAAATCAGTATAGGGTATATTAAAATAATAAATAACTCATAGTAGTTCTACACGATGCGCAAACTGGGCAACCGCTACCTAATCCTAAATTAATAATTGCAAAATTTAAACTCTCTAATAATAATAATAGTAATAATAATTATAATAATGATAATAATAATAGTAATAATAATTATAATAACGATAAATACAATATTTTTTATAATAAGATTTAACAAATGACAACACAATTTTTAATAACTCATCTACTCAAGTAAATCAGTATTGGATACTTATATAACATAATAATAAATAACTAATGCTCAAACACGGTGCTCAAACTGGGCAACCATTACTTAAACCTAAATTAATAATTGAAAATTCAAACTCTAATAATAATAATAATAATAATAATAGTTATAGTAATAATAATAATAATAGCAATAATAATAATGATAAATGAAATTTTTTTTATAATAAGATTTGACAACACAATTTTTAACATAATAATAAATAACTGATAGTTAGGTATCCACGGTGCGCAAACTGGGCAACCGCTACCTATACCTAAATTAATAATTGAAAATTCAAACTCTAATAATAATAATAATAATAATAATAACTCTAATAATAATAATAATAATAATAATAATGATGAATAATAATTTTTTTATAATAAAATTTGACCTATGACGGCTCGTAACAGTAGTAAAAATGCGTGCCTATAACAGCTGAAAAACAATAACTATACTAATACAATAATACTTGCTTATGATAACAAAAAAAAATATAAGAACCAATTTTACGGCTTGCACTGATAACGCAATGTGTCCACGGCAATGATGTACGAATGACATACAGACAATAATAATATATAAGTACATGAGCGTTGGTTTTTCTGATTATATAATATAATACATGATAATTATTAAAATATACTGTGTTTGTATTTATGTATGTGTGTGTGTGTGTGTGTGCGTGTGCGTGTGTGTGTGTGTGTGTGTGTGTGTGTGTGTGTGTGAATCAAAAATAAGCTATTAACGGCGAAAGGCCAGCTCTTGGCTTTAAGATATAATTCTGCGTCAACAGAAAGAAAACGTTAAATAATTAATTTTGTTTTAGCATTCCACTTTGTTTTATAGAAGTCAAATAATAATAATTGTATACTCTTACAACTTATCTGAATTTAATTTTTATATTGCTTTTTTGTTTTAATCATCCATGGAATCTAAATATCGTTTAAGTTTCGATAGATCAAACAATTTAAAACGATACAAAGAACTACAAACAAGCTTGATCACACTTCAAAGCTATAAAATAAGTACTTCTCGACTTTTCGAGTGACCAAAAATAGAGTGTTACAATATTATATTCCTTATAATATGATAGATAAAAATATGTTTATTACAGATGTATACCCTTGTTCTTGATTAGAAGTGAAAATATTTATAATAATACTTTATAGTAATAATAACTTGCAAGCAAATACGATCATTTCTATACTAAGTTTTGAATTTCACCGCCATCAAATATCAATTGTGTCCGTCAATGTATATAATCGAAAAAGATCCTCCAGGATTACTTATATCGGTTGGTGCAGATTATTTCTCCAACGTAACCCATTTTTTGATATGTAATTCTACAAGTTCTTCAAGAAGCACATTACTACGTCTCGAATACACCCCTGTCACGTCGTTCGCAACCATATTCGTCAGTTTTTCAATTGGTTTTTTCAGATTGTAAACCTGTTGATAACATACATACGCATACGTTGTATTTTTTTATAGCTAAATTATTAATAAGTAATTATTAAGTTATTGAACAAAATATTACTCGATCTATTTTTTTTCCAGCTGCTTTTAATAGGCAACAAGTATTATCTAGTCCTCTGTTAGTCAGTTCATCCGGTATGATTTGTATAAACTCTATTAGATTATGTGCTGATATCACGTTTGCGTTAAACAATTCACCGACAAATCTAAACAATTTAATTTGTTTTAATTTTAGCTCTTATAAAACAGTAAACGAAAAATTACGAGAAAGGTTCTTTATGCGTGCATCCATCCCCACTAGAATCGTTTTGAATTCCAGAATGCAAAACCTGGTTACAGTGGATCGAGACTTGTTTCTTTAACGAGATAGGCTTTGAGTGTTCTTTGGCTGGATTAGCAGATACGTTCTTCAATAATGAACATATTTTAACCAACTCTGGAATGCTTTCTGGACGAGCATTTGCCTGAAATAAATAATAAAAATATAAGTAAATTGAATAGTTATGATTCAAAGCCATTGAATTGTAAAGATTAGATATATATATATATATATATATATATATTATTTTAACTATTTAGAAAAAACATATTTATAATGTATATTGTATATTATGTATATTGTATACCTTTTTGAAAATTAAGTCGACCGTTTTTTCCATCACTTGGATATTCATGATATGTGTAGATAACTCGTTTATTGTAGTGTTCATGTTATCTACAGTTACCGAGTCAATAACCGACTCAACGATCTTGTAAACGTTTGTTGACTGATAAAATATCAAAAAACAGTGTAAATATTAATTTTTTAAATTGTTATATAATTTATCAAAACTTCAAGGTTAGCTTATATATTATTGGTGAATAAATAATCAATAAATTGTAATTCATTAAAATGCGTTAAATTAATATCAGTCGTAAATAATGAGGTTAATTATTGTTTGTTTTTCTGTTGGAGATGTATTTTGTACAATTTCTTTTTTGATTTCATCGTGTATCCATTCAGATTTCAGATAAGAAAAATATTTTACTAATTTAATTTCTATCGGTCAAACGTTTATGCAGTAAATTGTTTACCTCCTGGTGTTTGTTCTCTTGTATGAATGGCATCACCGGGTGTACGTCTGTAAGCAGCTGTTTAACGTCGTCGATGGACGATTCTATAAGATGACTGTCATTTGTGTCGTCCAGTAACGGAGGTTTATCACCGGTATTACTTGGCACCAAATCGTTATTCTCTAGTTTTAACGTGTTAACGATCATCGATCGTATCCTCGAGGACAATTTCTTATGCGAAGTCGTGTACTCGTGTAGCTTCTTACAAATGTTGGTCTACAATAATTATTATTTTAATTTATATTATTTTTTCAACGTTTTTATTGTGCGATAGTTATTTTGTATTGTGAATATTCGAAATATTATATGATTGTCGTGGTATTGAATCTTACATAGTTTAATACGTCCCAGGAATGTTTGATTATTACGCATACGCATTCGATAGAGGTTTCTTTTGGACACTCTATGAGTTGCGCAGTGCAAATATCCAATATTGGAGGGACCAAAATGTTCACTTTTAATAGTTCGCACATGAATCTGAAAACCATGCGATAGATAATTGTTTACAATTATGATTTCAATTCTCATTCGGTCATTATAAACTTATATATTATAGGTGTAAGTATACCTGCAGTTTGCCACGGAATGTCTCCTATAATCCAATTCGTTTCTGTCGAACTTCGATTGGAGTGTTTTTCTCATTTCCTGTAATATTTCAATATAACCATATCACATTATTTAATATGTATTATAACACATTGATATTATCGTTTATCAAATCATAAATAGATTAAGTATTTGAAAGTGGTCCATACTTTATCCTTGCAATTTTCGATCTCGGCGCGATCCTTTGCTACGCTACTTTTACGTATGAACATCGACTCGAAAGCGTTTTGACACATTGCAATCAAAAGTTTTTTAAACGAAGTTTTGGTTTTCTGCTCTTTTGAATGCACTTCTATGTTTTTCATTGATGAACAAATGTTTGCGTATTGTGGCGTCAATTCCGGTATGTCCATTGCCTAATGAATTTATAGAATGATAATAATTTAATGCATTTAATAGATAAAATCGCTTACGAATGTTTTAATTAAATTTCTTTTTTAAAAAATACCTTTTCAAACAAAATTTCAACAACAGTTTTTAAGCATTCATCGGTTTTTATTGGCAATAAGTTCATGCTATTCGCCTTTGAGATCATGTTTTCCGGGGTCAAGTTATCGAGGATAGAATGGCATTTCTCTCGGATATCCTTAAAAAGAAACAAATGATTAGTTACACGTAAACATATTTATTATACTCTAAAAATAAATCGTAGTTCGTAGAGTAAAATATATTTCTACTTCAAATTCATCGCTCGATGATTGACGATTATTTATGGTTTCGGTCACTCGTCCTACACATGGCTCTACCAGCGGTTGTTGACTTTGTGCAATATCATTTGAATCTACTGGTAACGATGGTGATTCAAGACCATTTTTCTTTATCACCTCGCTTTTTGGACACACTTCGACCTTGGAAGAAAAAAACATGCATTATATTAAAATAAATATTAAACACTAAAAAGCTCTTAATCTTAAATTATTTTCAAGATTTACACTAGTGCAAACTTGCCATAGTAATAATTTATTTATTATTATCGATCAAGTGATTTTAAATTACCTTCGTTACGTTCGTTGGTAGTATAGTGTTTATCTTCTGCTCGTCTAGTTTTTGTGTGTTTTTCTAATTAAGACGATGGAAATATAATATCAATAACATAATGCCAGTGCATAATTAATATTGTTAAATGAAAAAAACAAAAATGACTATACCATCGATGACATCGTGACGGTCGGTACTGGTGGTGCGTATTGAACGGGTCTGTGATACCTGACCACAGGGGTTACCGCATTCTGTGGGGCTTTTGTGTTGCACGGCTGCTCTTTGGGACGAAGATTTCTTGGAACCCAATTGTTTTCCTTGAGTTCTATCAAGTCTTGTATCATGAATCGTATTCTCGTCGGGATCTTGGTCTTATTCGATGGTGATGTGTACTCGGTAAGCTTTTTAAAAGTGGCTTTCTGTAATCGTAACAGGACCAATCACATAATACGTTTATTACAATATTTGTATAGTATTAAAAGTATTTATCAAGTAGTATCTTACGTGACTTAGCATTTTTCCTGTGTGTTTTACTATGCTACACGCGCATTCAATGGTTTCTTCGTTTGGTGACTTCAAAAGATATTTCATACTCATTTCTAGAGTACGATTCGTTAATATTGTCACTTTATGCAGTTCGCACATAAATCTGAAAATCAACGAATATATTTTATGCAGCTAAAATTATTCACTAAGTATTCTTTTTCGCATCGTGTTAGTACCTGCTATTTCCTACAGATCTTTTTCTGTAGACCATTTCGTCCAGGTCGTATTGGGACTGTAGTTTCTCTTTAACACCCTAAAACGTTTTATTCACATTACATAATTCGATTCTATCATAGTACATTCAAGCGCAATATTAAACATATTAATATGATGTGCTTACTTGATCATTGCACTCAGCGATTTCCTTCAGGCTTTTCGCTAAAGTTTCTTTGTGAGCATGCATTTGATAAAACCTATCTTGGCAACATTTTGTTAAAAGATTTTTAAATGACATTTTTGATTTTGTATTGGATTCTTTCTTATGCAAAGCAACACATATGTACGCGTATTGAGGTATGAAATTCGGCTCGTCTATGGCCTAAAGAATGTTCAAAGACGGTTAAAAATATTAATAATATTCGTTTGTATAATCTTTCACAGGAAATTCAAACACCGTTTAAACATAGCGATTTCATGTAAGTTTTACAGTTTATTATTCAACTTACTTTTTGGAATAGAAGTTCTATGATTTTTTTCAAGCAATTTTCAGTGTCGATCGGTAATGTCATAATATCATCCGTCAATAGGGCCATATTTTCCGGAGATATTTTATTTAGTATCGACATGAATTTTTTGCGTATTTCCTTGAAGAGGAAAAAAATCACAGTTAGTCACCGTATAGTGTTGTACAATTTATATACAATATATATTATATATATAAAATATTTAGTGTGGACAACAATTGCATCTTGCACGTTGAAAAATATATTTATCAGTCAATAAATTATTAAACGAATTTTAGATACGAAATTATTATTTACTTCTAATTTCGCGTCCTCCTCGCTTAACTGGTGACAATTATTATTGCCCGTGTTTTTTGCCCTCGATGGAATCCATGCGTTCTTACACGTTTGGAGTTGATTTGTGTCCTTTTTTTCTAGGAAATAATGAATTACTTTCCGTTTTGGCGTTTCTGCACATTGGTTCTCTTGGCAATTGGATTTGCCAACAATTGTCTAAATTAGTCATTTAAAATAAATTATTTTTGTATGTAAATAATGTATAACACAGTAATCACCGTCTTGGGTATTTCTGGCCGTATCGGTTCAGATGTTCGCGGTTGATATGAAAGTTGATCACCACACATCGGACGTCTGGTTCTTTGGGTAGAAAATCTTTTGCTATCCCTGTTACCATTTCCTTCCTTCGTAGTATTACCTATTGGATTTCAATGTTAGACGTATATTAAATTAAGTACATTTTGAAATTCTCGTTACGGTAATTAAAATATTTACCTTTCATTTCCACGAATTGGCTCATATTCTCAATATGTCAAAAATTCTTACGAAAAAGTAAAGCTAATTAATATTATTATAAATATATTATATTTTAATAATAAATTATAGTATTTTACTATTAAGGTAATTAGCACAATAACTTTGAAAAATTATGACGAAAATTGTCTTGACAAAAATTAAACTGAAAATAACGAACTGAAAAAATGAATGTATACAGTATTTTTACAGAATATAGTTCGTTTGTGATATTGCATAGCAACTAAAAACACCGTAGTAACAATTTAATATTAGCCAATGTTTTTAAATAAATAATAATTAATGTTTTAAATCACTTAAATATGTAAACGGTTAATGACTATTTTGGAAGGCGGAAATCTGTTTACGTACAAATCTATCGCTACAGTGCTCAATACTAGGACATTTTTAATCCATGGTGAGAAATGGAACTGATAAACGGTATGAACAATACTTTATTCATAGATAGTACCTAGATACGAAACCACGATGTTTTAAATAATTAATCATTACTGAAAAAAAGCATTCACTACTGTAGTAAATATTTTAGTTGCCATCTTGCCACTATAAGTGATGCCCATTAAAACCTATTTGATGTAAAAGTAGATTTTACCATTAAAAAATGTATGTAAACTCAAAAATTATCACCAGGTTAGTAGTTAATATTTTGGTTTTTAGTGAACCATTGAATTAGTGTATAATATTATCTACATTACTAGTACAGCCAATGCAGTCCTGAGGGCAGGGCAAACGAGGCACTTGCCTATGGTCTCACGTCTCAAGATAAATTCGGATGATATTCTATATTGTGTAATTGTGTATACTTGTATACATTATATAATAATAAAAATAAAAATAACTTTTGAGAATTTTAGCTTTGACTTTTAATTTAGATCGATAAAGGAAAATATCAATGATTGTTTGAAAGTTGATACTATGCAATGTATAGTATAGTTGTATCTCACATTTTAGTCAATAAAAGAAAATGATTAACAATTATAATTTTATATTTCAGAAAATAATAAAACAATTTTGTACATTTATATACATTTATATGTACAAACATACCAACATTTTCAACGCATATTATTGGTAAGATATTTTTCGTTATAACTTATCAATTAATACAACCAAACATTAAGCCAATGGAGTTGTTTTTTATTTTACTGTGTCTTTTGCATTCAGCGATTGGAATCAGACATTGTAGTACCTACAATACATGTGGTATATTATTGTGTAACGCACTCAAATCGGACAAATATCATAGAAGAAATTTCACGTGTCGTCAATAGTTTTCTTATTCCGTTCACCAGAAAGGGTTTTTTATATTATATTTTAGTCGTATTAAAGACTAAAGTAATACAGAAATATTTTAAATGGGAAATAAATATATAAATAAATCTTGTAGGTCAAAAGCCGTTGAGGTATTTGTCGTGGATCACTTTCAAATGCTAAATAATCATTTCTATACACTCGCACATTGCACACCTACATAAGATATCAAGCGACAATGATGAAAAAAAGAGCCGGATGGGCATCGCTCTGCTGTACAGTAGGGGGTGGAGTGCATCTCGTTCATAGGATAGGCCATTACAATGGATTTGTTAAATTTGAATGCAATGATAGGTATCATTGTATACGAATAACGATTCTGAACGGAGATGATAATATGTTGGTCTAGAATAGATAAGTATATTATATAATATATTATGTTATATTTAAATCGAAATATTATGTCAATATTCGCTGTTCAAACGCTTATAAAAAAAATTGTGCTAATGGATTTCAAAATTTTTTGAACGACAATAAGAACAAGTTGTGTGAAATCTTCTATTAAATTTTCAAGTATTTTGTACAAGCTAATTTTTTTTATCAAGATTTATAAAAAGAAAATGTAAAAAAATCGAATATTTTAAATGCCTATAAGTTGCTTAAAAATCAATTTCATATTTTGGAAAAAAAATATGACTTAAATAAAATACCAATCTTAACAACTGGTAAAAATTTCGAGTTCCTGTGAATAATACTTTTTGAATTATAACAAATATTTAAAATCGTTTGAGGATAAATCGTTATTTTATGCAATTTTATAAAAATTTGAACTTCAAATGGCAATAACATTTTATTCTTAAAGTTCGGTAGACATTTTTTCATAGTTTTTTGATGAGTAACTTATGGATAACCTAGTGTTAAAATGAATAAAATGTTGAGCCTTAAGTATAAACAAAAATTTTTTTATGAATTTTCAACTACAAAATAACTTTCAAATTATAGCGGTTATAACATATTTTATACAAATTTGAAATTTATGGTCTTATAAAAAAATTTGAGAGAATCGATTTCCAATTTTTTTTAGTTGCGATAAGTATTACTTATCATTAGCCTTGTATTAAAATTTCAAGAGTTTTCGGACAACCAATTTTTTTTATAGATATTTCAAAAAAAAAAACTCAGAAAAATTGAAAATTTAAATCTTAGTAAATTAAGATATATAATTGAAGAATATTATTACATTATTTTCATAGTCTGAGGAAAAAATGCAAAAATTTTTGTGCCGTGACCAGGATTCGAACCTGGGTTATTGCGGCCACAACGCAAGGTCCTAACCACTAGACGATCACGGCTAGATGCAATAGAAGTGAGATTCTTGCTAAATTAGCCGTATCATATAAGAATATATATTTTTATAATTTATTATAAATTATCTATTAATATGGACTTGAGATTTTCATTATAGCTTTATAATGTTTTGATATAATATAGATTTTTTTAGTAAATTACACTAGATAAATAGACATACTCACGTACTAACACTACCTATACTGACATCTGACACATCAAGCTACAAACTACAATAAATTAAAAAAAAAAATTGCACGATATATTGTTTTAAATTTAAAGAGATAATTATTTTTCAAACTGAATTGTAATGATGAATCATTAGTAATTAATGAAACAGCAGAGGTGGATGTTTTGTTTAACCGTTCATGTTTTAAATGGTTTGTGATGGTAATTTGTGCCGTTTTCGTTTGTGATTAAACATTTTAACAAGTCATTTATCTAGTTTTTAGAAAAGAAAGAAGATGAGACAATGTTGAACTTGTTTTACCACAACAAAAAAAAAATATCCATAGTTGTTTTTATTTTTATGTGATTTAAATATGAATTACTATGATGGACCCTTTTTAACTATAGGGATTTGGGTTATTATTTAATCTACCAACCACAAAATATTTGTCTTCACTGATTATGGGTGGGTAATCAATTATAAAGAATCTATAGATATTTGAACACCGAGACATGAACTATTATTATTTATTATGGTTATTTCTAGCAAAATGGAACATTGCATAATTTTTTTCTTAAGTTCAGCAGTTAGACTGACGTTTGAAATCTTTACGAATTGTGAAACAATTAAATTAATACTAATTAGAATTTTTTTGTTTATACACTTATTACAGAATATTTCAACACAAAATAATAATATAATAATATATCTGTACTTATAACATATCCAGAAAATATTGATTGAAATTCACGAAGCTCAGCATAAAACGCTTGTGACAAACTAATAGATAACTATTAAAAAATTAAGAAGAGACAAATTTTTTTTGGAATTATATATATTACTTATATAGTTTATTATCTGTTTTAACATTTTAATATTTGTATATTTTTGTTTTATTTTGTAACATTTTTAAATAATAACATGAACATTATAACATGTTTAATACTCTTTGGTAAATAAAAAAAAGAAAAAAGAACTAAAGTCTTAGGTTGGGTCGGTAAAATATATTGCTGTATTGATATTTTAAATTCGAAACAAAATACAAATGTGCATCGGTAAATTTCTTTCAAAAAAAATAATTCCAAGTGAAAGACGTCATGTGGATCAGTTTATAATTATATAAAGATGAATAATATTACGTAGGTATATCAAAAATTATAAAATGTCTATAAAATGCTGATATGTATATTTGAGATGTGCAAATTAGTTAATATTGAAATTGACAAAAACTGTTAGCAACATAATCTTCGATAAAATTTGATTCCTTAGCAATACTAAATAAATTATGAATATATTCATTATTATTTTCAATTTCAATTAATAGAGAAGTAATAATTCGTTCTTTGACAGGAGTTTATTATGAATGTAATGCAATTGCAATGACAATAACCTTCATTGCCAAGTAGCATATCTGTAGAATGAGTGTTTAGCGTTAGACCTGCTACCATGAAAAAAAAAATAACCAAATGACGAACAAAGATTTTGAATAAACTTTGATATGTTTTATAATAAATTATAACAATAATGAATTGTAATTTTATTTTATGTGGCTATTTGAAATATATTTGAAATACTTTTAAAAAGTATTTGAGTAGTGCTAAAATACATATATCTTACTCGCTTTATATTATTCAAATTGATTTTTATGTGTTTGAGTAGTAGGTATATTAAAATTTAAATACATCATTTGAATATACTTTACAACACTGAACATAATGTTTCGAGTGCTACAATAATCAAAAAACTTATATCATATAGTCTAATTTTTATATTGTATTTTTTTTTCAATTATCTAATCTGAGAACTGTTGTGAAATTCAAAAAATAACATGCCTAAAGTAGGTACTAACTAGACAAAATTTCCTATCAGTGAAATACACAGTTTGTATAAATTGAAGCAATCCAAAACTGTAACACAAGAAAATAAAATAAAAATGATGTATTGATAAAGTGTATACATTTTATTAATGTATTACAAGTCTTAAAATGAAATTTAATAATATTTTTCAAATTCATTTTTTAACAACATAACATTTATATTCTAAACAAACATAAACGTCTTATAAAACGTGTTGTATGGATTGGTATACAACATTGAATTTTGTTAGCTTAGTATTTCTGCTCCATACAGCTATACAGCTATACATTCTATACAGCTATAATGTAACACGATGATTTTAAAAACATCTTCAGATAAAATTCCATAGTGATTGGGTGTAGTGGTAGTGTTTTTGTCATATTTTACTTTGATAAATGATTTAAAACTCTTGTAATCATTCTTGTGATTATAAATATTTGTTGTATTTTAAACCACTCGTTTGACGGGTTAAAGTATTTTAAAAAATGCATATTTTTTTAACCCGATAAAGTAAACAAAAAACGGCCCAATTTTCTTAGGTAGTCTCCAGTGATTTTTTTCAGGTTATGAATAATATTTAATTGATATTCAATTTTCTTCTAAAAGTATAATGAAGTTATTATTCAGACTGTAATTTTTGCATGTCTGCTACTTTGCGTTTAAAATTTTTCCACAATATTTAGCCGTGGTATTTTTGGAGTGAGAGAAATCTGACATAACATATATTATAAACGAAAATATACAAATAAATGGGCGCATGCTATTACTATCAATTTTAATAGGTATACATTATTTAATATAATATAAAAGGCTAATGGTATGTTTATAATCATAATATTAATAACAGGTAGTTAGTGTAAATTATATACATTTTCAAGTTATGATTGAAATTTATTTAAAAATTAGTCTGTTTAATTTGTCATATTGTCAACTCTAAAAACCTGCAGTATTAACCTATTTTGTTTGTTACATGCTTTAAAAAAATGTGTATAAAAACTATCTCCACATATGTATTTATGTACTTACCTACTACAAGTACAAATGAAATATTTAAGTTCATAATTCCTAATTAATATAATGCATGATGTTTTAAAAGAAAATTAGAGTTTGAATAAATTTGTTTTATATTAGATTTTAGGATAAATAAATTAATATTGTTTATTGTACGGTTATAACTTACATTATTGTATTATCAAAGATCTTATATTTTGGTGAGTAAAAATGCTTCGAAAGTTGGTTAAATTTATGTTGAGTAACAATAATTTTTTGGACGATTTCAATTACACACTTTTTAACTGGGTCAAACGAATTCATTTCATGCTGATTAAACAATTATTTAAATAATTTCTTAATATTCCATTTGTGTCTTGACTTTTTTTGTAGTCATCAATACCTACGTTTTATATATTTACAAATATTTCATTACATTATTTTAAATTTTATTGGTTGTTCATTATAAATATTTCAATTCTTTGAGCTTAGATATTCATCGAATGTTTTACTAAATACATTTTCAATACAATTTTTGAAAACACAATTATGTTTATTTTTAAATTTATTCTATTTAGATACAAATTGTATTATAATATTATTTTGTGTACATTTATTTAGAGTTAATCAATAAAAACTATCCTTTGATTGATAAATATTTATTTACTATATAATGTAAATTATAATATTATTCCTGTTTACTATAGAAATAGGTAGAAATATTTTATAATATTTTTTTTTTTTTTGAAAACATTTTTATTCAAAAAAAATGATCAAACATGTGAATATGAAATAAGATGCAATAAGAAAATTTTAGATCTGTTGGGAGAAGAGGACACATAAAGTCAGAAAAATGAGCTGGCTTGGACTCGTATGGAGATCGAATGGCATAATGAAGGATGCACTTAACTAGAAACCAGAAGGCAAGAGACCATTGGGTAAGCCGAAGAAAAGGTGGATAGACGAGTCAAATCAGAATTTCAGGATAATTGGGGTTGATAACCCGGAATAATTAGCAAATGATAGAGAGGATTGTAGGGGGCTGTGTGGAGCAATGATGGACCTTAATGGCTTATAAAAGCTGAAGAAGAAGATTCTTATTCATTATTATTAATCTATATTCTATATCAATCGTAAATAAAAATTATAAAAGTAATTTTTGTTATAACTTATAAAGAAGGAGGCCTGTGTAATAGGCAATTTATATACATATTTGTCAATATAAAAATCTATACGTAATTTTTTTATTATAGAATTAAAAAATAGATTTTTGTTTTTTACAAAAAAAATAGCTTATAAAATGTGTAATTTGATAGTAAATTTATTGCATAATTTGGTACACAATTAACTTACAATTATTAATTGGAATAGTCAACTTATATTAGCTGTCTATTTAATTAACAGCCGAATAAATAATATATCTATACGTATTCCGTAAAAGAACTATACTAGCACAAAATTAAAAAAAAGATCGTGTGATTTTAAGGAGATTACAACATTGAGCCGACAACCATCGGGCAGATAAACTGCATTGCCAATGGCTGTTGAGCAAAATATATAACAATTTATTTAAAAAAAAAAACTACTGTCATAAGAAAATAATTAATAATGTAAAAATGATAATATGTATGTTTAATTAAACAAATTCTATGGATTACTTTTTAGTTTATATGCGATTATTTAATGAAAAAATCAAAACGTACACTTAAATTGAAAATCAATTTTTTTTTCATTTAAAACAATTTTTTCATTGTTACATAGTGACGGTCTACAGATTAAAATTTACCATTGTGTAATACTGTAATGTCGACTCAATTATTCTCGTGGTTAGAAATCTTAGTCAGCTCACCATCACGAGGAAGTAATTTGGTAAACGTAATCATATGCGCGGAAAACATGAATATTACGCAGATCCGTTGTAGTCATGAGTATTTCGAATTTTCGATCCATTGTCTTGATTGTGTTTTTAATTCCTATTGCACGCAAACGCGGTGCTCCGACGGCGAAAACAAACGATTCTTACGCGTTTTCGAAACTTTAATTGAGACACGCTGCCGAAGCACGAACAATATGCGACACTTTTACTTTTCTGGCCGGCGGCGTTACAAAATGGGCCCTCCGACCGACCGGGAACGTCATTCACGTGCCGCGAAGACGACAACGAAGGCGAAGTCCCGTCAACACGTTATTATCTCACGACGTCCCTCGAGATATATCATTACCAGTATTGCGGTAAGTACCGGTATATTCTCATAAAGGACGTAAAGTATCGTGTTAACATGTTTCGGTGACCATAACATTACGTGCTGTTTATACAATAATTGTTGTGGTCACGTTTATAATCATACGATCTACAGGATATTATGCAGATACCAACGAGGATCGCGTCAGTGTGCCTGCTGTTGTTGGTGACTCAATCCATCACGGGCCACGTGATAGATGATCGAAGTAGCGCAGAGGACGAAGGGACCGACCGAAAACTGGCCGAGCAACGAGGTTTGGACATGGAGTCGATATTTGCGGGTTTCGCCAAGTCGATGATCGGCCGGAAAGGAGCGTCCAGTAGTCAAGTACAGAATAAAATATAGGGCTTTACTTAATCCGTAGTCGTATATACACGTACAATTATTAATACATCAATATAAAAGGGACTGTGTAAATTGAAGAATAACGCGTGTGCAACGTATTGTTGTTGTATATTATTTAGAACCAGCACTGTATAAATCCGGGTGTAAAAAAGAGGTTCAACCAGGGTTTCTGCAAAATGTCTTCTTTGACCACCCTGTCCGGTCCCTGTGAATTTTTCAAGATGGGCCTTGGATTATGCGATCTGCCCGACATTTTGGCTAGTATTTCATTATAATTTAAAACCATCTACAAATACCCTCACTCAGCCCCATCTACAAAGTCTTTTCGAGAACCTATTATTTCCGGCTAAAATTTCGATTTTACTTTTACTTCAGCTTCCAATAAATTATTAAATGGCAATTTAATGTGCTTATGGCTCTTCTTACTGTTACGATAATTGCAATCGTTTTCTATGCATAATCGTATTGTAATAATATCCACTTTTTTTTATTAAACTTACAATAGTATTATCTTTATACGATGACCTACTCAAGGTTCAAGACAATAATCACCACTATACAAAACGTTGTTTTTCATAAAAAACTCTAATATTTTTAACTTCTAACATGCAAACCTGAATTAAAAATATATAGAGCTCTGGAACAAAAGACACTGGGTCTTCTTTTGTTAAACTCATTTGTTGGTTATGGGTGATTATTAGGGTAAAATGTTTTTTCTTCTTTTATTATTCTTTATTTAAGAGTTGTAGTATATTTATTCGGCTCAACAATTATGTATCTACATATAATTAAATCAAATATAATAGTGAAATATTAATAATGCTAATAACTTGTATAATTAAAATATCGAACATATTAATTAAGTTGTAATTAAATAAACAAATAATAGTGTGGAAATTAACTTTATATAGTTTTAACTTTATTTTATCTTATTGGTAATAATACTTATCATAATAAGATGAACAACGACATGACAAGAATGGATATTTGTGATTTTGGATTCAATGAAGTTGGACATAGGTATCTAAAGAGATATAGTATTCTTGGAAAGCAATGTGTTCAAAAGTGTTTAGGAAAAAGGAAATTAATTAGGTAATGAGAGAGTTAAGTTGCGTGACAAACTGGGATATAATTCTTGAACTAGGTTCGGTTTTTAAATTGTTTGAATTGCCCATAGTTACTTTTTTGTAGGTACGTCTTTTCTTTGTATTGGGTGTGTACGGACAAGGGTTCAGATGTGGCTGGCAAGACATTTTTAGGCCCAATTTATGACGCGAATAGCACAATCTTAAGATGATCTTCCTTGTGAGAAGTATTTGAATTTTTTATATAAACAGATTTTTAATATGGACAGTTTTTATAATTTGCAGTATGTACACCGGGACATAATGCACACTTCGCAGGTGGTTCCGATTATTCGATGCAGTACTCGGCGAGATCTGTTCTTTGCTAAATTTGATACATCTTGGTGCTTGATTACAGTAGGAGCATGTGTGGCCGTATCACTGACATCCTTTGCATTGTGATGGGAAACGGGGATAGTGCAGTTTTTCAACAAATATTTTGGAGTTAAGGAGGAAGAATATAGTTGGTAAATGCTCTGATTGAATTCTATTGAACCAAGGATAACAATATTAAGTAGCAGAACACTGCTTTCCTTATTATACGGTGAATGTTTGGCATATTTATGACGGAGAATTCCAAATTCCGGAGGGCCATAACGATATCCTCTACAGCTGTAAATGTTTTTTAATATTATTAAACGAAATCTTTGTCGTAAGTGTAGAGAAATAAAATTTGAAAAACGAAAACGAATATTCGAAAATATTAAATATTTGCATAGTTGTCTATTTGTTTTTAATAATTCGTCCTGTTTCTATAATATGTTTTAAAAATGCTACTACCGACATTTTTATTTTCACTGATCTTATTTCATTAATAAATATTCTTACTACTAGAAAAAAAACTTATCAAAACATAATAAATGTTATTATAACTTATAAGAAATATTGTGCCATGAACTATTTTTTAAGTAGCTAAAATATAACATATTAATTTAAATTTGAAAGAAGTAGTTATAAGTTTATTTTAAGATTAATTCATGTTTAATTTAACACATCTATTTTTTATTTAACAATCTGTTATGACTTATGAGTTACGATAAATTTCATACTAAATTATTTTTATCCGCTCCAACTACTACTAAATTTACTCTACGAATTCTAGTCAACTGTAAATATATGATTAATTTTCAAAAAATATTATTTATTTGCGATTTTGTAATGTAGATTATTAGACAGTTACTTATTTTCGTAAATGAAGGCAGATAAATTTAGTTAAGTAATAATAATATTAGGTTTTATCAAATTTGATCGAATTCCAGCTAGTGTGACTAAACGTGGCGTTATTAATTGTAATTTTGGGTTTGCTATATTTATATAAGCTTATACTTAACCTGCATAGAAAAATGTAGTTATATTTCGTATAATTTTTTAAATAATACTTTAGTTACTTTAAATAGATTACATACGTTAATCTTATTTGATTAGTAGTAAAAATAAATGTTTACATCAAATGAATACTAATATTAAACACTAATTTATGCAACCATAAAATGTTTTTCATCCGATTCGCTAATTTTGTTTTTTTTTTATTATCAACCATTACATTATGTCTCCACTCTGAAAACTGGTTCAGTCTATGGCAAACGAATACCGTGTTGTCTGGCAGCGATGGGGCGTAAAAATTATAACGTTTAACAAATCTAGACTTCACTTTTTGCACTGTTTTCTTAAAATGCATAACTCATAATATAATAATGCGCAAACATACATTTATGGTTATAAAAATTAGTAGTAAATCGCAGACTTCGATTAACCTTTATTTGAAAACCTATTATTTATTCTTAGTACAAAAAAAAGTTCATATTAAATATGCGATTGTTTGGTTAGCCAAAACCAAAGTAATTTGTCAATTTTATGATGTTCCGCTCTAAACAGAATCCGTATTAATGAATGTATATCTTAACCATACGTACATAATAATGTAAATTGAAATTTTAGTTATCATGGGCTTGCTGAGGGGGTGGTTTTATAGTTGTTCAACCCAATAAGAGTCAGGATTTTTTTCTATAATTTCTACACCAATTTCTAATTTCAATTAGATTTGAAATGTATAACCCCCTCCCCCAACGTTATACTGGGCACGGTAGTTATGTATATAACCGGTGAAGTTTCCATAATGTCTTTATAGTTCTATGCACGCACACAACTTTTTATCTTACTTGTTTTTTTCAATCGATACCTACTACCTATTGAAAACTATACAATAACCGATTCTTGGACTTCTTCTTGACTTCTACGCCTGCGTCTATATTACAATCTATCCGTGTACCTTTACCCGCCCTTTTTGCCTATTGCACCTCCTGTATCCGTCGCGGTCGATAGACTAAACGGTTTAATAACAGTGCAATCGTCATTCTGTTGTCTAGTTACTCAGTCTGAACCTGTCGAACATCGTGCTGATGCTAGTGCTCAAAGGATTGATTTGGGGTGCGTCATACATGCAAGGCGGTGGTGGCAAGGGTAGGAAGGAAGGGCTCACCGGAACACCGTTGTCGCAGAACCTTTTCACCGAGACGGATTTGTTGCTGTTCCTCGGGTATATGGTGGCAGACGAATCGGGTCATTACGACTGTTTGAACCGTGTGGCTTGCGAACAACCGGCTCGGTCGGAAAGCTATCTCAGAAGTGCCGAAATGGTCTGGAAAACAGCGAAAATGTTGGACGGGTAAGGCGAAGGCAATTAATATATTAGGTAATACGTGTGTCGAGAAGAATTGAGCTCGTGGTTGTTAGAACCGAAACAACAGTGGGTGGGAGAGGGGAGGGTCTTAGTGGTTGTTTTAGTAAATCGCAAAACATTATTTAAATACATTTATTTATTTTTGATTTTTTTTTAAAAAGTTTTTTTTATTCAATCTGTTTCAAAATAATAAGAACAATTGATGAAAGTAAATACATGATAAATAAAATAAATATATAAATATAACTGACGGATTAGACAGACTGTAGTGGCCTTCTAATGGAGGAACTACGACAAAATACATATATAACACTATTTATATTGAAGCGTATTGAGTAAAAATAATAATTATTATTATTACGTACATACAAACATACGAATAAAACAAAAAAGTCCACTCAATCGGCATGTATAATAATTAATAGTAGGTACGATAATGGGCGCGTTGCCTGCTGAGTACCTACGTATTTAACAATATAACTTGATATTTATTTTTCAGCGTGATCCCGTTAGACGCGAAGTACGAGAAGATGTTGATCAAATTGCAAGAAGCCATTGAAGACGGAAGAGCAAACGGTGATTGTCAGGCCAAGTATAAATGTTCAGAGACGACTAATACCGAGGATGGTTTTAATCTGATTTAAAGCTTACCATGTCCATACATATACATCACTTATTTCATCAATATATTATTATTGTCGAATATACACTTAAGTCTGACCATTAAAAATACCATCCGTAATAATCGCCGATTATTATTCTACCCCAATATAAACATAAATACAATACAAATTATATTCAATACCGGTCGAATCATCTTATTTTTACTTTTCGTAATCCTATGTATTATTTAATAATATACGTCACATAGTTATACTGTACATGCTATATATTGATATGAACATAAATTATAATTGCAACAAATATGTAAAATTGTAATTAGTAATTATTAATTTTCTTAATCCACCCGATAGCTGCAGCTTAAGCCATTGGGTGTAATGGTAGGTGTACCGCTTAAGGTAATAATTTGGAATTGGCACTTGTGAAGACATGAATTAGGAGCCAAAATTCCGGGTGATTATCCATACGAAAGCAGGAAGTATCTTATAATCACAGCGTTGATTGGCAACTACGCCATAACATTTATAGCCCTTATATTATTGTTACACTTTATCGTGGGCCATATTATATTTTATATATAGGTACTTAATGATTTTACGACGTTTATTTTATTTATCGCGCATGATGTATTTCTGAAATTATTTATATAATTGTTTTTTTTTTTGTAATAATATAAATAATGATGACATATTTTGTAAATGTTTAATATAGACTTGATTAAAAATTACAGGTTGTGAATCTGTGAAGTGTAATTGTATTTTTTTTATTATCTACATTTACTGTTATATGTAATGTTTTTTTTTTTTTTTTAATAAATCAATATTTTACATTGTATTAAGTAGCTTACTACTTGAATATTTTGAATGCTTCATTAAATTACGTTATAAGAAAGAGGTAATTTTTGAAATAACTTTTTATTAAAAACACGGAATAAAAATCAGTTCCGAGAATATACTAGAGTTATTAAAACAGATGCCTTTATAAATATGACATCAATAAAATTTGAATAAAATTATTTATAGGAAACAGTATTATGATTTGAACGATAATATAATAAAATTAAATATTCAAGTTATATATGAAAGTGCTGGTCTAAACTTATAGGTAGTTGATTATACAACTTAAAATTTTTTGGGTGTAACTAAATAGTATCCATGTATTTACTATGAAATATTAAGAGAAGAATTGGGATTTCATACAGGTTTGATTTTAGAAGTCAAATGTCATCATGTCTAATAAGTAATAATCCACTTGGTCACCTATGTCCTAGGAGCGATGTTGTTGCAACTTGTAAGGTTAAGGTCAACATAATCACGTTATTCGTAACTATAATACGTAAATCATCATCGAATGAACATAGATTGTAATCTATATCATGTTCATTCAAATTACGCTTCTATTGTAGTATGTATAATAATTTTTCTCACCTTAAACTTTTTAAAACATATTCTCCAAATATATTCTTGTCCGTTTACTGTAGTTAAGAAATGTTGGGCTTAATTGGTAATTATAGGTTATTATAGGTTATATAGTTACTTATTACTGATTCAGTGATTCCATACTATGGACCATGTTCTTTTTATTGTTCGTGACCTACGAAGATTTTCCCACGTTATTTTTTTTCCGGAAGAAGTAATAAACTATTAACTGTACATATTGTTCTTGACCACAGTGTATTTCGATCCAATTCGGGCTAAAACATGTTAAGTAACATCGTTGATATAGTATGTGTTTAGAATCAATGGTAACAAAAGTAACTTAAAGTAACCGTTAATTATGTCACTATATAAATCCTGTAATATCATCTGGGAGACATAGGGTAAGTATATGGACAACAGAATGATGCAAGAGAAATTTTCTGTTATGAATAATATTTTCAACGTGCAATTCGAATTTCGAAACAAGTTTACTTTTTCCGGGATATTATAATGCAGTCATGTATCTACTGCACATATTTTTTTAAAAATATATTTGTAATAATAATTGTTAATAGCTGCTGTCGATTTCGAATTTTACATTCGTACTGAATGACGTGCCGACGTCTGTTTTCTATATTCTTTTCTATAGGCACACGCTATTATACACACATTATACATCTGCGCAATGTATAATATGTTCTTATATCATATATATATATATACTATATAGTATATACATTATAAATTATAATATACCAACGGATTAAGTTTTATGTAACAATAACACAAACCAAATAGGTAGGTACGTAGATTATAATAATATTGTAATACTGCCGACCACGTTGATTTCTTCTCGATAAGATTTTTATCTAAAAACAACGTTTTACCAATCGCACGCGTATACGCTCGTAATGTTATTATAATTTCGCGTTTCGTATTATTATATATCGGTGTATAATGTTACTATATGTTTTGCGCGTGCGCAACATACAATGCGAAACTTAGTTATACTTACAAGTCGTTTTAATTTGATATGAACAATATAGGTCGGAACCGAGTACCCACTATGTTGTAAAGCGTTTCTCAGCGCACGTTTTCCCTCGTGACCTCCCGAGACTCGACCACGAGTCACTGTTTAAAATTTAAATTATACGCATAACTATATAGTACACACGCATTGCAGTTATTTTTAATATTATTACAATCTTTTAGTGTTCGTATACGGTCGAAACGAAAACGATATTATTAACAAGGTGACAAGAAATGAGTGCTAAATTTAGATAATTTTCTAAACTCGTTCAAGTCAATTTAAAAAAATATGTAAATTCAGTTAAATATTAAATGTGACTAATCTTTTAAATTGTTAAAGTTAAAATTTAGAAATTAAATAGAAAAAATGCAACTTAACTTGTTTTTTTTTTTGAAACTGAATAATGCACTATCATATTTGTATAAAACTATATTAGTGTACATTTTTTTTGTCCCTATTGAAATTCAGGAATAGTGCCATAACACTTCTACATTATTATAATTATGTTTATTTTTAGTAAAAATATTACTATAAAAAAAAAAAAAATAATTTTTACATTTTAATCTTTGGATTTAAATCCAGGAAAAATGAATATTAAATTAACTGCTTAAAATGTTATAATAATAAACAACTAAACTTGTCAGTTGGAAGTTACTTTAAAAGTAAAAATAGTTCATCGTTAAATAACTTAAATATTCAATTGCAGTTGATGGCTTAACTATTAATATTGTCACCTGAAACTACCGACAAAGTACACGGCGGTGGACTTTTCAGAGAAAGGACTATGGGGTGACAATGACGATTTCTACACGATTTTCGTCGTTACACGTAGGAGATTTTTTTCGATTTTTTATCTTTTTGTGTTCATTATAGCTGGCTCCAATATAATTGTTGGCAGGACTGGAGGACGATACTCTTACAGCATGTCTTTCTCATGATTTTGAAAAATATACGACCAAAGAAACACACATGTATTCAAATTATGTACATACTCGAATAATTGATAAATAAAAGTACGTAATTATTAAGTAAACATTGTGCGTTTTTATTTTATTTGTAAATTATTCAGCTCTAAGTAGGCATTTATTTTTTGCATTGTTAAATACAATTTTTAACCTTATAAAATAAATTATTATGGTGTAATATTTTATTATTGATTAAATTATGATTGTTGATTTGTTAATAAATTTAATATTAATTCTATAATTCTACATCATAATATTTATATTGTGCTGCTTTATTTGTTTTAGATTTTGACCGACACGATCTCCTTGTATTGGTTATACGTTGATGATATTTTTTTTCATTGCAATCATGGGAGGTTTTTATAAAAAATAGTTTTTAGTTAGTACTCGAGAAAGTCATTTTTTAAATTTTTCAACAGTTTTCTGATAATCAGTTTTCAAATAATCGATAAAAATTAAAAACAGTCACAGTAACTGTTTAAATTGTCTAAAGATTGAAAGAAACAAGAACTTATGACCAAGATTGAATTTTGAAACTGGTATCACCTAGTATTTTGTTTTACACATAGCACTGTTAAATTTATTTGTTTCAGTATTTTCGATTATTCGATTACCTAGTATGTTATGTATAACAACCATTTTTACAGTGAATATAAACTAATCCATCCGGCTTTTTCACTATCAAAAAAATGGGTGGCTTTTAAGTTTGAAACAATTGTACTTAATAATTACTAATAACATTATTAAGCTAAAGATAACCAGTAATGAAAATAATAAAACTATAAAATAACCCAAAGTATATTTAAGGTACCTTAAAGCTAACCAATATAGTTAAACTATAGGAAATGTAAGGTAGTATTCCTTTAAGAACTATGTCCCGGCCAAGACTGCTCCGTGTGAATTCGGGTAATTAATTTAGTATAATATAACTTATAAGTTATAATTATCTAGTAAATGTTTTGAGTCGCAATTACCAGCCAAAATAACAACCAAATAACTAATAACTTAGGGTAATTTTTGTAATTTTACACTGTTATTCTTAATTATTCGGAAAACTATAAAGAAATTCAAAAAATTACCCTCTTGATGCACCAACTAGATGAAATTAGATTAATTTTAAAGATTATAGGTTTGCATACATCGGAGCAATCTTTTTTTTTGGACATACAAAAACAAATTGTCTGCGATTAACCATAACATACCTATCTGTAGCAATGATTATATGCTGTAAAAAAAATAATGAAAACATAAAGTCATAATGGTATGTATGTTTAAGACTTAAATATTTTCCTACTACTATTATACTACTTATGAATGTTTAACGTTTTTTTTTTTCTTTTTAGGAAAGTTACTTTTTCACCGAAGGAAAAACCGAAAATAAATTTCCACGTTGTCATCACGTTTCCCTGATGACAGCTTAATGCATTACACCGTCGTTCGTCAACATAATTAAATAAACAATACTAAAAGAACTACATCCTGTCGACTATAGGTCCTTTCCAGAAAACATAACAAGAAAACAGGAGACCTCCAGAACCCATCTCAGGATCGGACATGTGCACAATCATATCACCCACGGCAACGTCTTATTATGAAGAAAAAAGAACCCTCGCCGTTTCCGTAGACCTACTGTAGAACTCCACTCACTGTGGTTAACATAATCATCCCCTCTGAATGCTGGGTTTTTAAAATTGAAACTGGTGCAGCTCGCCATTACGTTTGTTCAAATTCGTTCAAACCAAATCCCCCAACTCAGTGTATATAGCGCTGCTAATGATTTAACAATTAACTGTCTACAGTGTTGTATATAACAGTGTACGGTTCGTGTAAAAAACCCTGTGTGCAGACCTTTATACAAATGTACTGTTATAAATCTTAACGTTTCGTCCGATGGCCGCGCATATCGATGCCACGGACGTTGATCTAATGATAAAAAAAAATGAATAGCTGCGCGGGTGCGCAGGGGATACATAAAAGCGCGCATCGAAGACAACGTCTATTATATATGTATATATAAAAAAAAAAAAAATCAAAAAAAGTAAACGTTTTCGCACTGTTGTTGTAGTAACTTACCTATGTAGTGCGGTTACGGTGTGTTATCGCGCGCGGTGAGAGAGGTCTTCTGGCGGCGGCAGAGTCGATCTACCCATTCTCGCGTTGTAGCGGCGCGCGGCGCACTGTTATTGCCGAAATCGTGTCCGATGTGTCCGTCGTCGTTGCGTTCCATCATCGTTTGCCGGACTTAGTACACCGCAATCGCATTTCGGTCATTTATCTACCCGGTACTGTTGTTTTACATTTATCAAAATCGTTTTTTGGTCGCCACGCATTTGTAAGTATATCGTCTCCACTTCGGATGTGCGCGTGCACCATCTGTGTCGCCGTACAGTTGTCGTCTGCGATATATTTATCCACTGCGATCGGAATATCTGTCTCTGCACCGCACATTCGACCGATTCGTTTCGATAATAATAATAATAATAATAATAATAATAATACCTATATTGTTATTATCAACATTATTATTTGGTACGCGCGCCTGTAAACACATCAGTGTTACATGTCGTGTTATTCGTCATTGTGCGACGTTCGGTGGTGACATGAATATTTTGTGCTTTTCAAAATTGTATTTATCTCATTTCCTCGTGAACCACGCACAAGTTTCGTTCGGTGCGACCACATAAATAATACAAACGTATTATCATAATAGATAATAAAAATAATTATTCTTATCATTGTCATAATTCACCTTTGCTCGTCGTTTCCGCATGCACTTATGCTAAGCGCCATAACATTCAAACGAACGAACTTCTAAGAGAGCGGCTACTTCTTGAATGTATCACTGTCAGATCATCAATATCCTAATACGCTAGTGCGAATCAACTTATACTTCCTACGACTACAACATATTCGGTAAGAATATAATATTATGTTTTTATTTTTAATTTGTTTGTAAAATCATAACGCAATTTTTTTTTTTTTAATAACCCCGTTGTATGCTTACACAAACGTCGGTGTCTAATCAATGACTGTACAAATTAATAAATAATTGCCGGAACTTGTATTTTTATTTTAGCCACAATCTACTTTTGCCGAGTTTTCATTTACCTCTGTGCCATACACAAATAAAATGAGATTATTGTATAAATGAATTGGATATAATATATATGTAAGAAAACATAACATAATTTAAAATACGTCTACCCCAGAATTTCACGTGATAACCAGTGTAATTTGACCTTGTTAATTGGTTTTATAAATCTGCTAGGATTGTGTTTATTTCAATGTGTTAAGAGTATTTGCAATATTTCAAATAATGTTTTACATAATATTATCTAATCGAGAACGATTGTTTGAATTTACTATAATTCAACTTTCAATATTATTTATACTTAAAATTCAAATTTTAAACATAACAACAATTGATTAGAATTTTTTTTAAGTTTTATTTACTTATTAATCAACTTTTATTAATTTAATGTAAATACATCATGTAGTTTCTATATAAATATAGTGTCTTTTGTGAATAGTAAATTAACATTGATTCAAGATGTTGAATGTTAAAGTGTACCTATATAATTATCATAGGTTATATTTCTAATTAAAAATACTCAATAGAAATAAAATACTATCATATACAGTTTATTATTATTATGTTTTAAGTAGTTGTATAATTTTTGGTCTATTTTGTATGGTAGATATCAATAAATTGTTACAATTAGGTATATCTTATAATGAATATATATATATTGTGTTATACTGTTAAGCACCTGTTTCAAACCCTATGAAACGATTTTAACATAATATAAAAATAAAACTTATTATACTTCGGTTTTAAATGATAAATTGGTAGAATCGAAAAAAAACAGGTGGGCCTCGCTTTGCTGTACAGTTGGGAGTGGAGTGCACCTTGTTTATAGGATAGGTCATTATTACAATGGATTTGTTAAATTTGAATGCAATGATAGATATTGTATACGAATAACGATTCTGAACGGAGTTAATATGTTTGTCTAAAATGTGTATATAATAATACAGTATTCAATCTAACCCACCATCTCGCTGAAAACCTCAACATCAATACTACTAATGTTCTTAAATTCCTCAAGAATACAGAACTTCAAAAAAAAATTTAATGAAATACTTCCTAATAATATATTATAAGTATAACATAACCATCCATAATGCATTACAATCATTTTTATATACCTAAAGCTCCCATTTATTTACTGTATTATCTATATTACCTTAGTATTACTCATAAGTTTGTATCCAATATAAAAATCATTTAATTTATTGTAGCCAATGGCCCTATAGTTGCCGTGGCATTTGTTTCAAATAAAAAAAAAAAATAAAAAATACAGTATTTTATATTTAAATTGAATTATAATGCAATTTCATAAAAATTTAAATTTCCAACAGTCATAAAATTTTTTCTTTTAAGTCCGGCAAAAATGTTTTTATATATTTTTGAAGATTAGCTTATGGACAACCTAGTGTTAAAATTTTGAACCTTAAGTATAAACAGAAAAATTTTTATGAATTTTCAACTACAAAATAACTTGCAAATTATCGCGATTTTAACATATTTTATACAAATTTGAACTTAATGGGCTTAAAAAAAAATTTGAGTGAAGCGATTTCCGATATTTTCTAGTTACAATTAGAATAACTTATAATTAATCCTTCAATATATTAAATATACATGTAATTTTATATCAATATTCGCTGTTCAAACGCTTATAAAAAAAAATTGTGCCTATGGATTTAAATGATTTTTGAATGAAAATAAAAACTATTTATGTGAAATCTTCTATTAAATTTTCAAGTATTTTGTATTAGTCAATTTTTTTTATCACCGATTGTAAAAAAAAAAAAAATGTAAAAATTCGAATATTTCAAATGTCTATAAGTAGCTTAAAAATCATTATAATATTTTGAAAAATATATGACATAAAGGAAATGCCAACCTTAATAGCTGGTGAAAATTTCAAGTTTTTGCGACTTATACTTTTTGAATTATAACAAATATTTAAAATCGTTTGAGGATAAATCGCTATTTTATACAATTTCGTAAAAATTTAAATTTCAAACGGTCATAAAATTTTTTCCTTTTGGTCCGGTAGAAATTTTTTTAAAGATTTTTGAAGAGTAGCTTATGGATAACCTAGTGTTAAAATTTTGAACCTTAAGTATGAACAGAATAAATTTTATGATTTTTTATCTACAAAATAACTTGCAAATTATCGTGATTTTGACACATTTTATACAAATTTTAGCTTTATGGGCTTATAAAAAAAATTTGAGTGAAATGATCTCCGACATTTTTTAGTGACGATAATTTTAACTTATTATAAACCTTGTATTAAATTTTTAAGAGTTTTTGGTCAGCCAATTAAATTTAGTAGATGTTTAAAAAAAAAAAATTTACAAAAATCGACAATTTAAATTGTCTATAAATAAGTCAAAATATGTCAAAATATTTTGAAAACTTAACCATATATAGAGAACACCAATATAAAGATTTGGTGAAAATTTCAAATTGTTGCGGTTTTTCGTTTTTGAGTTAAAAAAATGTTTTTTGTAAAAACGTGAATTTGCATAAAATTTCCCGTTTTTTCGTAATTTTGTTATCGTTCTTTTCGATTTTTTAAAAAAGTATTGAAAAAGTTGGATTTTTGACGTGCCCAAGTACCATCTAAATTCACTTTTCTTTCAGAAAAGTTGCTGGTTAAGAAAATCGAAGCATTTTTACTACCAAAAATCGTGTCCTCAGACACAAAAAAAAAAAAAAGTAAAAAAAAAATTAAAAAAAAACACACATCATTGTAAAACCAATAGATTCCATCACTCCGTTCAGAATCTAAAATCTTAAAAGCACTTTTATGTGTAGTTTACACTTATATGTACACTTTACTAATTTCAAACAATAGGAACGTATATAAATAGACTAGGTCGGTTAATCAGGGTTATTATAATTATTATCTGTTCCACGGGTGTATATTATGTACTGTAAGAAAATCACACACACACACACACAAAATGGCAAACCACGGTAATTATTGCAAATTCGAGTAATAGTGAAAAAAAAAAATCGTAGATTTTGCGAACGGATAAGCTGTCCGACCGGAAACGGATGTGCGGCCGAGAACAATGTATGTACAGAGAAACGTAATTGCCTTTGCATTGGACTGTACAACCTAGAAATCACGAGCAAATGTTATAATATATTAATAATATGTTCGGTACAGTATATGCGCGTATAATATAATATATAGGTACTCCAATAAAAAAAAAAACATCAGAACATGTGCGAAACTTTCGCGCTGATTTATAAGTACTTATATGGTGTTTGTACGGACCCACATCAGCATATTATAATACACCGACTGCGAGTTCACAACGTTAATCTCGACGTTTGTGAATCGCGGTGAGCTAGTATATGCACATGTATTCGCGTGCGACGTATAAATGCTTTGCTCTTCTCTCTGGGAAGATTTCTCCGTTTCACGATAAACGCACGTATACTGTATGATATACTTTTATCATTATTTACTTGTCGATTAAAACCGAAAACAAATTCCGACCGTTTTCTACTCGCCCGCGCCACGACGACCGCGACGAAGACGACGACGACGACCACCACCACCACGCTGCCGCCGCGCCGTTGTCTATTGTGTACCATTTCTAATATAAATTTACTATTATCAGTCGATTTTTAGCGTTCGTGACCGTTTCGTCGTTACTCACACACGTTTTTGTCTCGTGGACGGTTCTACGCACACAGACATATACATAATATATATACTTATACGATGTAGTATTAATTTGATCGTGTCGATAGCGAAAACTGCGTTTGTTGACGCGGATACGCTAACAAACGTGTACAAATCGTGTACACACACTTACTATTCATCAATAGGTATAATACGTCCTTTATGACATCATTTAATAACAGCAGCCATAACGTATCCCTCTCGATAATTGATCAGCACGTTGTATTATACTTATACACACGACGACGGTGAAACCAATATTTATTTTATTATAAATTCAATGTATTCAGAAAGTTGAAACTATATATAACAAAATTCTTAACCGCATTATCAAATGCGCGTACTACACACGCGTCTTTATTCCATGATGTACAGCTAGCAACACCTATATAGTATAGCTTAACACTTGAAGTATTGCAGTTTTAACTTGTCCATCGGATGTGATCGTCTAATACATAAATGGAAGTTATTTTGTTATATTACTATACGATCGCGTATTATGCGTAAATCTCATCCGCGAATTATTTAATTTTTATTGATAGCAACTTCCGCAATGCATGTATAATATATTGTGACAATATTATACTCAAAATAGGTTCTTAAATACATTTAACAATATTGTTTGAACTCAGAGTAATGAAGGATCAAAGAAACAATCGAAATCAGACAGATGCATTCATTGTTATAACGTAATATTATTCTATTGATATTGAGTAAACTTTTAGAATATAGATAATAGTTTTTCATCAGGTTTTTAGCCGGCTTTGAAACCAGTTTTACATCTTATGCGTGTATAGTACTGTATCATTTTGATATTGAAAAAAAGAGAGATTCGACTTCACAACATTTCATTCAGATGAACCACAAATCAAGAGAAGAAGAAAATTAGTTCTAAATAAAAAATATGAGTATATACTTTATGAGATATTTTCGTAGATCAAACGAAACTTTCGATTTAATATATTATAAGAAGAATGCGTTGCGTTTACCATTCTATAATAATAGATAATTTTTAGCCATGCGTATAACGCCTTATTACATTGACGAAGTATTTTTATTAAACTCTTACCGTTCATTTTACGTACCTACTATTTCATTTTCAAAACTTTCATTTCATATTAAATATTGATTTTATGTTGTTATTGTAGAAGAACTCTATGTATAAGTATAAATAAATTACTTCCATTTGAATGTTCAAAATATTTACCAAATTAAAAAATTCAGTTCGTAAACACATTTTTAAATCATTATTATAATACTATTACACTGGCATAAACCTAAAAGTTGCAGACGTATAAACATTTTTGTTATGAAATAACCCTTCCATAAATTTCGATTGACGAAGTACTTTTGTAAACTCAAACGTGAAAACATATTTTTGCAAGATGAATTTAGGTATATTTTTGTGTGAAGAATGCTTTGTGTACACATATTCCGTGTGTCTACAGAAACTTCTAGAATACACTCTATAACTCGACACTCTTTATATATTTTTTAATTGTGTTTGTGGGACATAAAACTTAACTATTGGATTATATATTAAATCTAATACTTAAGATAATAAAAATAGATATTTCCATTCAAAAAAGTCAGGTTGTGTTCCGTATGCTCAAAATACATTAATTAAATTAACTGTAGGCTATATAAATTAATAATACTTAACTACCTAGTTTCGAGTCCCACAATCAGAATTAAAAAATATTTAGAGTGCTGAGTGCTATACATAATACATATAATATACTTCCGTGAACTTACAGTATATAGTATCTAATAATAAGAAAAGTTAAAAGTACAATGTATTTTCTTATGGAAAATGATATTTGACGTTAATGCAATGAAATCAGCTTTGACAATATAGTCTGAGTACTATACTGTTTTATTACTATTTATTGATTTAACTGATGTGTACTGATATAATGATAAAATATGCATTCATACAGCGGATGGTATTCAAAGAGAATATAAAAATTAAGATTGAAGTAATTACCCACCAACATTTTAGAAAAAAAATATCTCGAACGCGTTCACTATAGGAAAAACCGATGAAAACAATAAATAAATAGACCTCGGTGAAATTTTTTTGAAACTTGATTAATGAAATAGAATTGTTTAAAAATAACTAAAATGTATAATTTATATAATTAACTAACGATCGAATATCAATTAATTATTTTTATCAAAATTGTGTATTTTAGTATTTATAATTTAAGTATAATATAATTGTATTCCACATTTTAACATTAAAAAATATTAATTTTCTGTGGGGGTGATGCCGTGGTGGAATTATATGCCAATGTTGATAAATGCACCGATGGAAAATATATATAATATGACAATATGTGCTTAACGAATGTTTTGTATGTATAATATATCGTATGAATGGAAAACGCGTAAATTAGTTTAAATAAATGAACGACGTGCGTACAGATCAAGAATATAACAATAATAATATATATAAATACGTATTGCGGATACGCGCGCGGTGCGTGTCAAGGAGACTTTAACGACCGGACGCGCGGCAAAAATAACCGAGAAAAATCTGTTTCGAACATCACGTCTCCAACTCGAACGCGCGTTATTGTATATGTATAAATAGAATATAACGACGTACGCGCCGCGGAAAGTGTAAGAAAAAAAGAAAGGGTTTTTTTCGTCTTCTCGGGTTTGATTTTTTTTGCCTTCTTTTTCCACGCGTTTTCTTCCGATATATATTTTATATTTATCACTACTCACTTTTGCTCATTATGTTGTTCAACACAACGATCTCACATACACACACACACACACACACACACGTTTATATATAAATATAAATATATATATATATATATATATATATATATATATATATATGTACAGTACGGATCGTGATAATAGCGATGCGCCTGTGAGCTGCACGGTTGGCCGCGGATTTATAATAAATCAAACGGAGTTAGAACGCGGCACACAAATGATACTTGTCATCATGTCTTCTAGTGGAAATATGGAAATTATTACGATACACATGTACGCGCCGAGGTATATATATATGTATGTATATAAGTAAACATAATATTGCACACGTAAATAACATACCATATATGTATATTATGATGACGCGTACATACGGGTAGATAAATAGTTTCGCATGATGTGTATATGGTTATAATATGCTTTCGATATACAGAATCTATATGTGTCTAATACATTTTATACATGCATGGATTGCGTCTACACGGCGTATGTACTTGACGCGATAGTGGATATATAATATATTATACAAACATGATACTGTAAATATATTTATATATTATACATACAGGGTGTTCTACGAGGTTTTATTATGATTTCCGTACAAAATAAATATGACGATATCATCATATATACATACGAGCTTATTAGCTTTATTTACGTTTTGTTTTGTATTGTATTATGTATTATGTTTAAATAAATAAACGTATCATGCAAAAAATCGAAAGAAAAAAAAATTGAACGTCTTTAAGAGTTAATAATTATCCCGCTATTAGTAAATTCTTGCAGGACACCTTATACAATGATACATATTATATTGTGTGTTATATATAAATATTTTATGTTTTCACATTACGATTATATTACGATATATTAGTGGCCAGTTTGTCATTTTATTTTCAGAGTAAAAAATTAATAATTATTGTAGCCTACTTTTTTCACTTTTTTTTTTGTCTCGGCAAGAAATATTATATTCGTCCGTTATCATCTGCCGGTATATATATGATAATATATTATTGTAATGATAATTTCAGTCTTCTAATCATCTTATAATCATTTTATAATATAAATTCATCTAGACTTATAGTGCGTGTTAACTGCAGCTGCAACAATAATAGGGTCACGATATCGGTAGTAGGTACCTAGTAAAATCCGTTCATTACACTTTTTCGTTTAATCGCCCGCGAATAATATTCCTTAAAGTGTGATAATGATATAATATGTATATATAAATTTAAAATCACGTCCATAGTCAATTATTTATACCGAGTGTGATGATTTCTTTATGATTCCATATTATACGTTTTACGATGATTTATGTGTTTTGTAATTGTAATGCGCTTTCTAAATATTTATTTAATTACTGAATAATTGTTAATACATTATGTGCTATTGTTCGATTTGCGGTTTTGATATAGTTTTAGATTTATAATAGGAGAAAATACCCGTGTTAATTGTTCATTTTATTGTTTTCGATTTCAAGCGTTGTATTATATATATACTATCCTTATATATTTTATGTTTTAATTTTGATTCTGAACTAAAACAAATAATTTATCTAATTTGATTAATGTCTATGGCCATTTTATTAAATAATTGGCTTAGTCTAAACGAATATTATAATTGTACACATGTTTATTTTGTTTATCTATTAATTTCGAAAAAAGCACATTTCGTCGTGAAGCGTACTTATATAGAATAATTTCTGTCGCTACAATGAAGTTGATATCGGGAACCATTATTCAACCACTGAACCACATAACATTCCTTCAGGACCAAGAGCCGTCGATAAGTCTGATGTCGTCGTGTTATTACATTTAATTGTAAATCTATGATCATGAGTCGTCAATTAACAGCTGTACATTTGTCGGTGTACAATGAACAAAAGCTCTTCTCTGCACACTATACTTACGCGTTTATTCGGTTACGTATTCAAAACACGCAGAGGAGTGCTGTATATTGTTACTGAACAACCATAATATGTATAGTACATATATAGTTTAATTCAAAATATTGGTTTTAATTTGTTCACACGCTGTCTAACGTCATTTTGCAACATATACATTTTTCACGTTATCCATCATATCACTGCAGCGTATCGATAAAGTGTTTATTTTAGTGTAATACATGGTTATTGATGATAGATTCTCCGGTCTAGATTTATACCTATAGCGAGTTTATTTGATTGCTAAATGACTAAATCATTTATATATATATATATATATATAATTATTTTACTATTATTGCAGATCCAACGGTATATACTTATACAATGATTTATAATATTCATCGTTATGTGTGTACAAAGATTTTTTCTTTTTGCCCATACTTTTGCTTGGCATCATATATAATATAACACTCCTTCCGGCCAAATGTTTATAAAATTCAATTTTTTTAAATTTTTTTTTTTTTTGCTTATCGGTTTAACATTATAG
The DNA here is from genome assembly GCA_025469195.1 of Chaitophorus viminalis. NCBI lineage: Eukaryota > Metazoa > Arthropoda > Insecta > Hemiptera > Aphididae > Chaitophorus > Chaitophorus viminalis. The sequence continues at coordinate 152,917 of JAIPRK010000299.1, forward strand.
CAAGACAATTAATGCTAGTTTTTGAAATAAAAGAAGATAAATAAATAAATGAAATTAGATAGAATAAAGAAGTACCGAATATTAAAAATACATTTTTTTTCTTATATGAGGAAACCAGAATTGTAAGTGAAATTGATAATGTGTGTGAGATAACAGAGGGAGAACGAGAATTTGGGAGCAGTATAACATTAGGGGAAGTTTAGCCTAGAAAATTTGATTTTATAAACGCATAAACTGTATAATATAATGTAGGTAGTGGTACGGGAATTACACTTCATACTTCATAATCTTGTAATTTTAGAATATAAATTACTAATGTTATACATATGTAGTTGTCTGACGTAGTGTATTTAAGCCGGGCTTAAGCCCTGAGGCTCTTCAAGTTATGTTCAAGTTGCAGTTGCAGGGACTACAGAAAGAAAAATAAATTTATTGCATTTATCGATGGCATTTGTCGCCTTAAATATATATATACGGATAAAACATTATAGTACTTTATGTATTTTATGATATGATTAATATTTATTATTTTTGTTAATACCAGGAATCATTATTGATATATAAGATAAATTATTATAAATAATAAAATATATTTTTATCATAATCTAATTTCTGTGTTAAAGAGGATCTCCGTCACTTATAGTTACTCCCCCAAGTCTTACGTCACGTCTCATGGTAGTCTGATGAAAAATATTCACATTTGGACATCAATCGAAATCACATTTTTGCATTTAGATTGTAACTATTTTACTGTATACCAATTTACAAATATATATCGTATTTAATACGGTCTTGTTCTTGAGCCGCAAATATACTCTTTCAAGTTCCTAATAGAGTTCCACTTTTACATCCGATTATTACGATTAAAATATAATTGCAATCAAATCGATTAGATATTACTTTGACAGTATAAGTGTGACAAGCCATACCCTGTTCGTGAGGTATGACGTGAAATTATATTACGTTCTGAAAAATTTGGGTCCGGTAACGAAATTCGTATCGACAACAAATTTTAACACCAGCTATATAATTTCTTAAAATAAATTAATTTTATGAATTTTTTTAGTTATAATTTAATTTGTAGATAATTATTATTTTCTATAAATAGGGCCATAGATGCCACATAATTATTCAATAAAAAGAAAAGATATTTATAAAATTATACAAATTGTATAATACAGCTAAAAGCACATTTACAAAGATGTTTTTTGTGTTCGATACAACTTCTTTTGTGGAGGCCGATAACACGTAAACGGTTTTTGGTCCTCTAGCAACATTTATTAATATTAATGATTTCTAATTCATTGTGATTTCTTCCCAAAAATATAATTATGATTCATATATGTATATATATATATATATATATATATATATAATATAAATATATTTCTTGTAGAGGAAAAATATCGAGTAGGTAGCGTACTAAGTTACTTATACTGAAGTGATTACAATAAAAATACATACTCTTGTATTCTATTATTATTAATTACTTCGTGTAGGTACTACATACTATATAGAACAAATCTATAAATTTCAATTTTAATTTTAACAATTATTACAATTTCAACGTCAAATATCTTTCTTGTATCTACTATACCTCTACATTCCATAAATATTTTTCACAAAAAAAAAAAAAATATCCGAGAAGTTTATACAATTATTAATAATGTGTTCAGTGAAGCGCACATAATAGCTGTTCACGGGCTATAAGAGCAATGATTATTAGCCTATCAAATTATTAATTATACATAAATTGATGTGTCCAAACCGTTATGCGGGAGGTGTCGAGAAGATACTCCATTCTTATATCAATATTGCCAGTTATGTTTTTAATTGTATTCGTTTTAGGGCAGAATAAAAAACGTGTATAGTAAGATCGAGAGTCTTCTGAATAAACGTATCACAAAATCACTTTCACTTAAAGGTGTATAATAGTTTTAAGTCCATTTTGTTGGTATTGAGATAATGCAATAATTCAACAATATAATTTATTTCCAATAGTTTTCCAGTCACGATATTCATTGAAATTTTTTCCACGTGGCTTGTTTAACGTAAAAAACGTTTAAACGTTTATTAGAATGACATGTTCATATAATGTATATGTGGATATACATACCTATAATAATAAATTAGTTAAAACTTTTTAGATTTTAAACAATTTATTGCAATTTGCAGTAGGACATTTTTAAACATTTTAATTACGATTTTGAATGATGACTAATCATTCAACTAATCGAATATTTTTTAAGCTACAAAATAGTATATTAACTTTGATTCAAACATTGTATATTAAGTCAACGATGCGTATAAACGTATATTTAAAAAAAGTATTATTCATGTTTTTAAGGTTTTTAAACGATAGTTATTAATTATTATAATAGAGGGAGAAAGTCAAAAGAAATAACTAAGTTTAGCTTATTGAGAACACCCGTGTAAAAATGTTCGAATGATTTCTTAATAATTAGTAGTCAAGAGTATTTGTTTATTATTTTGAATTTATTCGGAAAATAAATTTTTATAATAACATTATTGCAGGGCATATATTCAACAGAGAGCTCAATTTAAACATCATAATAATGTCGGAGAACTATGATATATGACGTATGCGTACGTTTCCACATTATATTACTATATAATACTATATATTACTAGTATGATGATTTTTGTACGAATATTATTATGTTTCGCAAAATCAGTGCCGTGGGAAAGTTGAACAGATGTTCAAAGAGTAATTTGATATACCCCGAATAGTGATGATGATGTGCACGGAATGTATGTACATATTATGATGAATGCATGGGTACAATCGTCAATCATATTATATTATGAACATTATTTAGCACTACTCGTATGTATGTATGTATGTATGTATGTATGCATGTATGTATATATTTATATATAAAACTATCCTCTTAGTTTATAGTCTCTTCGCGTTAATGAGAAACACTTTCCAACGGCATAATATTGTGTTTGTTCAGATTTGTTTCTGGAAAAGCGACATCGCGCGACAATAGGAAAACAAACGCGTGGAGTGCGGGAGAGAAGTAATTATAAGTAATTATTATAGGGCGACACACTATACTGCGCGTACATATTATTATAGTGTAGATATTTGCTGTACATAATGCGTGAGCCGACCAGACCGAGGGCATATTAATATAATATTATAATATAATATATAAGACATAATACATATAATAGTATTATACCGCGGCTGCTATATACTATTACAATATATTATTGTAGTGTTATTGTTGTTGTTGCCGTTGTCGTCGCGTACTAATGCATTATATTGATCAGTCTGGTGACCGTGCAACTGGTCGATAATATAATTGCGGGGGAGATGATGGCCGGAGTGAGAAGGGGTAGTGGTACGAGCTTGCTGTATAGCCAAATGGATCACATTTACACATACATACACGTGAACAAACACGCACGCGATTAGTGTTAATTACAATCACAACTCATTGCAGTGGTCTACATCCGGTGAAACTTAGCCCCGCAAGGGAAATCCTGCAGGGCTTGAGTCCATATATATTTTAATGTCTCGTTACCGTCGGGTCGGTCGCAGCCGTCGGTGTGGTACAAGTCGACCCGAATACGAAAACTATAAAACGAGTACTTACACACGATTCTCTATCTGATCAGAACTCTTTACAGAACGATTTTTTTTTAATGGATCCGTAAAATTTTCGTGAAAAAGAAATTTCTAGGCCTTACCCAAGTAATTGTACATTATTATTTTGCCATAATATAATTTGTCCTTCATGAAGCTTTGAAATGGACCTATAGCTTAATACTGTCTCGGACACAATAATAAATAATGCTTTCGACCCAATTCGTTGTGAATTTTAGATTTTTAGCTCATCAGATATGTATCAAACGACATTTTTTGAATAATAATAAACATATATTGTATAGTTTTCTGATAAATAATAATTAATAATAAAAATATACAACGTTTGCATATATATAATAAGTATACTCATTGCAATGCATCTACTAGTATGCAGCATTATTAATATTATTTATTACCGTATTATATACTTATTTTTATTATTATATCTTATTATTAGACATATATAATATATATCATACTATTTCCATACATTTCGTCTAGTAAATACGAGTTTTCTAAGTATAAAAAATTAGATTTCTTTTCAATGATAATTTTTTTCAAAGAACCATTGAGTTTTTATGTAGAGATTAAACTGTATAATACATGTAAAAAGCAACTACAACTGGTATATTTTGGAACAAATGATGCAAAAATCGAATATCTCCACATATGCGTGATGGGGGCACGTACGCCTACGTCATCGAGCACCTATCTATATCGCGTTAACAACAATATTGCTCTTGATGTATTAGAGTAGACTTTTAATGATTCGAACCTCGATTGTCCGAAAATCTTTACTATCATCGTAGTTTTCTAGTCTTGGATTCCAAATGTTTTAGTTGTATATATTATTATGTAATATAAACAGCTAATGTAAAGTATATAAGGTAATAATTATATATCTAATAAGTAATAAAAATGTTCAAATCTCTTTGATTCGAAATATTTATTTTATGCTTGACTTGATAGTATTCAAGCTCTAGCTGAATCGAAAACCTTTCGAATATTTAACTAGATTCCTTGAATTACGAATATTTTCCAGAGTTATAGTTGCAGTGCATAGTCATTATTCATTAACTTTCCTTAATTCAACGTTGGAAAATGTCTTTATAAAACACATTAGCACAACGACGTCGTCGGAAAGACGAGAGGGAAAACCTAGAAGGTCGTACAAGTTAATTATACGCGTACCGGAAATCAGTGTATATGTGTGTATATGTGTTTATTTGCTTTTTTTCTTCTTTATGATTCGTTTTGTCTTAAGGTTCCGGTGCTATTTGGGTTAGACGCAATTATCGCTGAGTCGTTCGCGCGATGAACTACTTACGGTCAGAGCTCTAATTTAACCCCGTAGGGCCCGGTTCATATTTGAGCGTGTATAAGACGCCCTCGCAGCAGTTAGTTTCGTCACAGAATCATCCGACCGTTCGGTCCGTGCGGAGAAACGTGCGCAAATTATTAAAATACTCTCGCACGTAGTAGAGTGATGATAATTACATTTTAATTTAGTGACAACACCTCTCGTCGCCTTATAAAAATGCGCACATTCTAACCAGTTGTACACGAATCATCACTATTATAATATTTCCGTGATTAGCGTGTCATTATGCGCGTATTCGGTTCACGCGGTTCACGCAGTGCCCATACTGCACGACAACTGCGCAGCGCGAGCCCATCCGTTCAGTTTAGCCATTTTGTCTAACCCTCGTCTCTTACCGGAGTTTGTGTGCCGAATCCGGCCGTCACGATACAGCTATCGGTCAAAAGTGGGTTTAGTGTATTGCTCAAACTTCTGTTATAACCTTTATTTAATCCGATCATTGATCAAAATATTCGGTGCAGTCGCCTACACACTGACCGAAAAAAAAAATAAATAAAAAAATAGTGTTACTTCTCTTACACTACCTTTTCACAGTATTATAGTAAATTACTGATTAGGTAGTCATGAATCGGAAAAAAGTTTGTGTACCTACAAACATTCGAGTGCTTGCAATTATTACTTACATTCCGTATACTTTATTATATATATAATATAAAAAAAATAAGATAATATTACTGATTTATAGATATTAAGACTAAGGACTTATAGGAGTTTGCATGTTTTTCAATAATTGTTCATATAACATAGCTAAGTTTTATAAAAATTTGTTTCATAATATAAGGAGTTTAGTTCAGTCATTGTTATTTTGAATATTATACAAGTTTTCTAAAATAAAAGATTAAAATTAAAGATTAAATCTAAAATTAAAATGAATCAAAACCCAAACCATCATGATTATGAACTATGGATCATTTGCATTTGCACCAAAATGTTTGCTTGTAATACTTCTTTTAATAAATATATAGATTTGGAACATCAGACATGGGTCACAAAGTAATTTTAATGATTAAGTAGACAGTTGATAATAAGTCCAAAATACTAAAATGTATTCATAAATAGCCATATTTTTAATCATTATTTTTTGTTGCTTATCATAAGTTTGTAACTGATTTTTCAGATTTTTTCTTTCGTATTATTATTACAGTTGCAATTGTTCACAATGTCAGTAACTTTAAATACTATTAAATGGTGAACTTCGTGATCTAATTTAGAGCAATATCATAAAAATTTGTTATAAATAAAATAAAACATGATTTGTTAAAATATTTGCTAACTCTCTCGCCAAAATAATTCTCTTTCTTTGTGTATAAAGTTAAAGTATATACATATAATATATAGTATTTTTTACTATGATACTATTGCAGTTATACTCGTAAATTAAATGATAACGTAACAAGTTATAGTTATAAGTGCATTTTATGAGTAGAAATTGACATGGATTAAAACATTCTTATTTTAATCTTAATTACTATTTAAATAAACTTAATTCATATGTTCTATAACTTTCCATTTTGAATTTTGAGAGACTATAAACACGGTTTTTTTTTCTAGATTTTTTTCTGACTTAATGGAATCTACTTTCAACGGTTTGATTTAGCGGCTTCTGTATTATCTAAAGTCCAGCTGAAACGGATTCATTATATTAAAACTATATCGAATATATCATGATTATTGGGTACGTACTTTTCTTATTGTGACCAACCAGTAATTAGTTGGCATTAACTCGGCCATTAATACAGCATAATGTACTAATTATTAATAATAGTTTTTTTTAAAAAAAAATATCATCAAAGATATTAATTATGTCCGTTAGACTCGAAAATATAATACATTATAATGAAAGTGTCATTGTTTGAATAGACGGATATATTACCGAGACCTTCAAAAGAATAATTACTGTTTAGTTAAATTAGATTAGAAAACATTAATAAGGACAAAAAAAATTATAATTTTCTAAAAAACTGAGTCAACAAATCTTTATATGATAAAAGTTAAAAATAAGTTTAACTGTAATAATAGTAAAATTATTAATGACTATGGAGATAAAATCTGATGTTTTATGTTAAATATACTAAAATCATGTAATTATGTGCCGATGAAAATTGTTTAATAGAAACTAGTTGCCGAGACGTGTAAAAAATAATTTCGAGGCCACACTACTAAACATGTTCACGTTATATTTATTTTTCCAAAGATGTTCCGATAATTTTCCAAGAGCTTCTTCCTAAAATCTGCTTTTAGATTCTGAGTGAACCGAAAAATATATTGGTTTTATCATAATGTGTGTTTTGTTTTATATTTCCGTATTCATATTCGTATCCGAAGGATTGCTCCGATATACACCAACCTGTGCATTTCCTGATAGAAAATGTTGTCTAATTAGTGCATTGAGGATGTCATTTTTTGAACTTCTCAATTATTTTCCGAGTAATTAATAAAAATAGTGTATAAATTGCAGAAATTTTTCTACGATATTAATTATTTGATTGTTATTTTGGCAGCCATAATTACTTGATAAATATACTGGATACTTATATGTTATTATGCATATATTATTAGCATTTCGTAATTTTTGAAATATTTTAATAAAATTTAATGAAATACTAACGAAAATATACTGGAAATTTCCAATAAAAAGTTAAAATTACCTAATTATAAAAAAAATGGGTTTTCCATCATGTATCATTTATTTTATAAATATATTCTGATGCATTCAACTTATTTTACTTGGAATCATTTTTTCGATAGTAATGGTGCATTGGTTTTAAATTTAAAAGACCAATACAGCAATACTTGGTACTCATCCGATCTTGGAGTTTCACTCGATCTAAGAATCTCGTCGGATTTTGGTCCAACCGGGTCTAAAAAAGCTCTTCTGATTATTGGATGTGTGAGATATAAGAGGTATAGCCAGAGGTGCTGCCGTAAATGCATTTGTGGTTTTCTTCTTTCAATGCAAATATTACATAGATATTCCCCTAATTTGTTTTTCATGACAAAACCCTTCATATACCTAGGTATTTTAGGTCGATTAAACAATTTTACCAATGTTTTTAAAAATGATTTCACAAAAAGTAGCCTCGCATATCTTGTATTACCGTTTATACGAACATTGATTTTCATAATCTCAAAGAAAAAACCACAAATATGGTCCAGATCTGTAAAAACAAAACCACCATAAAATACAAATAGTACATAAGATTAAGATATTGAGTTATAATAATAGTTATTAATTGTTTTAATTTAAATTATTTTCAGCATGAAGATTCCAATGTAAGAGTTTTCAAAACTTAAATGCTTTAACCTCAAACTAATCAAACTAAAAAATGTGCTCCTGAATCGCATTCACCAAATACCGGACTCGTCTTATGTATTTAAGTATGTATTGGATATATATTATGCTATTATAAATAATAAATAATCGCAATCGTCGTCTAACGATTTTCTCAAATATAAAATTGGCATATGGACAGTGTACATACCTACTAAAAATAAGTACAATACGACAGTTAAACTATAACACATATTTACATAATATGCTATATAGTAAAAATGGTATAATATACATTTAATTTAAATATAAATAAATAATATAATTAGATTCAATATAGCCAATGTAGGTGTGTATATATATATAGAACCGGAAGAAGTTTTATCGGCTTATCATTCTTATTCTTATGACATAGGTCCTATACTTATATGTATCTATATTTGTTTAATTGATAATCGTATAATGTAGGAACAATTGTATTGATTGTTTAAAGATTATTAGGTAATATACATTGAAAAGTTTAATCAGAGCTTGTATCCATATAATAGAAAATATGTAACCCATAAGCAGACCAAAGTTTTTGGTTTTAAACTTTAAAATACATTTTACAAATTATCAATTAATAGTTAAGACAAATGTATTCAAATTTCTAGTATAAATTTAAAAAAATAAAAAATAAAATAAAACTTTTAAGTAATTTTTTCCAAGTTCAATTCACTTGATTGTATTTTTTCTTTAGATCACTTCATTTACGAGTAAGACTCTCGAATCTCTACTGTATTCGATAATTTCCTTTGTTAAAACATCGATTGCTACGTTTAATATAGGTAATATGTTTTTAAATCTTCTTTCTTTATTTACCTCTTGCCTACCCTCCACACTCTCATTATTATTTATTCTTTTGATGTAATTTCTTTTTTTCTCTTTTCGTAAACATTATTGTTATTTCTCGTATTTTTACAATTAACGTTGTACCATAATGTTCTTTGAATAAAAGCAATTTAATTGAATAAAAAAAAAAAATGTTACCTACGTTGTACTGTATTATCGCACGGAATTAGTCTTGCGCACGTAGACGTTATATTTGAACGTGCGTACTCGAATCGACGTGGATCGAACCATGACGGAAATAAAAAGTTATTTTCGCGTATCCGCGGATCGGACGGTATTCAATAGAATAATATTAATATTATTTTAGAAGCACAACAAATCCCGCGGGTACGGCGTAGGAGTGGTGGTGGGAAGGGAGTTTATTAACGCGGTCGATTTTTGTTAATAATTAGACCCGAAATGACCGACTTGTTGCCGGACCATTGTTACATGGTGCACAGGACACGGATTCGGATTGCCTCTCCGTTTTCGGCGTCTCTATAGTAATACTTGCACAATGTACACATACACCGCGGCGGGGATCAAAGTGAAAATATCTCCCACATCATCATTTGCCGTTTTACTGCATCGGTGGCGGTAGAGGCGTATTATACACCCGGGTTCCATTGTCCACGTCCACCGTTTATATTATAATATATTCCCGATTCCTCCCGCACAATAAACGTACGCGCTCGCAATTTTTCACTATATAATATATATATACATTTATATACAGCCGCTGTTATGTATTTATATATATGGATAATTACTAATATATATATATAGCTATGTACACTTAAATCCCGCTGCTGTGGCATCACGTACGCTTCTCGTCGAATAGAACGTGACCGTACCACACAACATCAGCTACGGCTTGGCAAGTATATACCCGAAACGTCGGACTTCGGACATTGTCTTTGTACAAACACTACGACGCACGTGTCTGCACCACTTAACCCCGTCCGACCGTGTGGGCGAACGCTCGGATACGTTCAACCACAACAAACTGTCTTGTAATTATTGTTATTGTTCCGTCCGTTTTACCGTCCCGACAGCAAGCAGTTCTTAACATGTTTTTTTTTGTTATAAGAATTTCGAAAATAAAAAAACACACCGATCAAAATATTGGTATACGTACTCATGGTTGAACAAAAGACACAAGTAGATAAAAACAAAGGTTTCTTTTTTCAATGTGTCTTAAGTATTTGATAATCTTGTAACATTGCATGACCACATAACTAATTAATGTTTTTGGTTTTTACTTCTTTACGATATTCGATATTTTTTTTATTAATTTATGTACAATGGGTAATTTTTCTAAGCATGCCCATTTTATGCTTAAATTATGCATTTTTTCAAATTTATATATTATTTTATTTAAAATGTTTGTGTACTAGGTATAGTTTATAAGACTATAATGTTTTCCAATTCTTAGAGTTTATGTACTTCTAAAGGTATATTTTCTCAACTTTTGTTTTTCAAATGAGTGCACCATTTTTATATATATATAATATATATATACAATAATAGTTATAATTATTCGGTTAATTTTTCTGAAATTTTTAACGTAACAGTCAAAACTTGAACCAGTCATTTAAGCACATGACAATGATAATTTAAGTACAATATAAAAAAGGTGAACATTTTATTTAAATCATCACCTTGTTATGGGATAGAATTACCATGCCAGCGAAAATTTTACGGTAGGCAACTAAACGCATCTTTCGTGTGATGAATGTTTAGTTGCATACCGTATCAACACCGTATCAATATAACTTGATCTTTCTGCCTCGCTGGTCACCGCCGTGCGCCGTACCATACTGAAATGTATAGAAAAAATATAAGATATTTATAAAAAGATTCTTTATCTTTCAAAAACCATTATAATATACTTTATAATGTGTGCACGTTAGAATTGTCAACATACAACGCAATTCAAATTACACCACCTAATTGATAATTAGAATGACGACAAACTTTTGGTGTACGGCTCATATTGGAAAATTATATTGAATAACACTAAACGTAAAAAAAAACTATTTTATTAGTCTGCTCTTTCAGTTAAACAGCAATTTTTGTATTTGCAGTATCACTAGTAACCAACAAAGCAAGAAATTTGTCTCCATGAACACTATATTGCCTATCTGCACTGCCTAGAATCCTAATACAATTTATTCAAAAATAAGATTATTTTTGTTTCATCAGTATTCATAGTTGATACATCGTTCCTCTTATTAATTTGTCGTATTATTGTAAATACCCATGTATTATATTTTATGAATACTTTTATGAATTTTTATGAATTACCATCATTATCATTATCATTTTTTTTTTTATGGCTTCTATATAGGCAATTTATATAACATTAATGCTAGTGTATTTACTTAATTATATGAAACGAGCATTATTATAATTATTTATCTTCCATTCATCATTTACATCTCTTAAATCCTAAATATATAAATTAATTTTATGAACTACAGTTCATACTTATGAGTTATGTTAAAATATGTTATTTGTTCAAAATAATTGTTCTTCTTTTTAAATGTTTGTTATTCCATTGATAATTTAATTTATTTCATCATTCTCTGATAAAGAATAAAATAATACGATTCTGGCTGTAAAACATAACTGCACAATTCGAGTATCATTAGTATTGAAAACTTTACAAATTATCCTACAGTAAATTATTATGGTACGAAATAGACATGGAGAATACTATTTTAGATGCTACCAACGTTACATTTTAAATCAATTATTGAATTTAATAAAATAATGTTATATTTCTGGTTTCTGAAATGTATACACTATGGATAATCTACAAATATTGATTTAGCAATATGTAAAAGGCAGCCCAAACATTAGTTTAGCCCCATTTGTTTTGTCAAAGATGATAATAATTGATAGCAATAAATCTATTATAACATTTATAACCATTCGAAGTTGACATATTTTCAAATTCATTTTTGTAATGAAATCGTCTCTAAACATGGAACAATAAGTAACAATAACAAATTACATATTAATATATAAAATTTTAATGATGAAGAAGTACCTCTTCAAAACATTTGTTCATTAGTATCAAATTAGTTGCCTATGTATAACTCCTTATAAAATACTATCTATTAAATATTATTTACATGGTTTCAACTTTCAAGTTCTAACTAGTTATTGATTTCAATGCCACATTTTTAGAAGTGCTGTGATAATTGTTTTAATGACTTATGATTCTCCTATTCATAATTTTGTAGATGCCATAACTCATAACCAATAAAAATCAAGTACTTATTAAGATAAAATATTCATAGATACATAGAATAAACATATAATTACACTATGAAAAAGGTTGATAATTGCTTAAGAAACAAAAACATTCTATTATTATGAAATTTAAATATATTACTATTTCTTGATTATTTTATTAAATAAGTTTAAAATAAAGAAAATAATTAGGAATAACAAATTTAAACACGGAAAGAAGTTGTATTAAATTGTACAGCCATTATAATCTATTATGAAAAGTGTTTTATTATATATAATTTTAAGCTTTGTACTAAAAATAAAAAACTATAATGCGGTGATATATATACATTTAAATAGTATAATAAAATACAAAATCATCAGGAGAAACACTTTTGATTAAAAAGTTTCTGTAGAAAAAAAAATTATTGCTCAAAATTGTATTAAATTCTAATCACCAATTTTGTTAAATAATAACAATCTCAAAAATAGTGATTAATTACAGAATAAATAATATAGATGCAAAGTTTGTACTACCGGTAATATAAAGGAAGGTAAATAAAAGATAAATCAAATATATGACATTAAATCGTACAAACAGAAAACGATAAAATTATGGAAAAAAAATGATTTATGCTGTTATTTTATAGTAACTTAATAAAAATTGCCGATTAAAAATATAGATTTTATTGTATTATTATGTATTAATTTTTTCTAATATTTGATATACACAAGCGAACATATTTTTTATGACATTTTGTAACATCTTGAATAGACAATATTACTCAGATTTCTATGGACATCTGTATTGCTAAATTCTTAGTATTTTTTTTATTAAATTGTTAAATCTAGTTTTGCCATAAACATAACCATCTCAGTCGAGTAATTGCCAACAGTGAAGATCATGTTTACAAGAATTAATAACCAGTTAGAAATGTTGTTGTAATTAAAAAAAGTTCAACATCAAAGAAATATGATATTTTTGCATGTTTTATTAAGAAACTAAAATGTTCTAAGAATGTTAGTAGAAGGATCAATATTTAATATTATATGATTTGTTTTGACCTGAATATTTATGTAAATTATGTGTACTAAGTGAAGGTACTTAATCAGTATTCTGAGAAACAAACCAAAATTCATGCACTTATAAGTAAAAAAAAACCCATTTATCATCCATTTATTTTACATAAATCTCGCAGGTTTTGAATTTTGTAAGCAATTTTATATGTTTTTGCCGTTTTTGTAGTACAATAATATCTTAAAATGAATATTTTTACCCAATGCCTTAGTGGTATATAAAATCTAAAAAACGGATTTCAAAAATTATAAGACGCATTATGTATAAAACAATATTCGATTTGTTTTCGTTCAATCATCACGTCACAATAAAAATTAAATATAACTAGAATAAATTAATTTTTAACTATAATATAGATTCTACCATATTAAGAGTTGTAGAGTTGTACTTAATTTTTCAAAATAATGTGGTCATCGAATTTACAGTGTTTGTCAAGTATTCAATTTGCAGATTTTTAATAAATAAATTATTAATTCAAAAAAAAAACCTCCCAAATTGAGAATACAAATAAATTGATTTATTGTACACGAAAACGTGATAAACGATTAATTTTATCATAAGTAATTACATTTTTGAGGTAGATTTTTGTACGAAAGTCCCATCGGCTCTGACAATAAATTATTGAACCAATACAGTCTTAACACAAAATAAATGTCTTTGTTATTTACTCTTATTATAACTAACTAATTCTTTTACAATATAATACTCATCTGATAGTTTTTATGTAATATTCATATAAACGCATACCTATATATATATATATATATCATGATCTAATTTCACTTTTAATTTATTTTGTAAGTTGTTGCTAGTATATTTTAAACACACGTAACGTAGTATAATATTTTCCATACAAATTTTGAACTGGGTTTGACATTTTACAATAAAATGATTGGATGACATGATCATTTTAAATATTGATAAAAAGCACAAAAAAAGTCCAAATCATTTTTTGAAAATGATATTAGTATTGAGCGATTAGATCAGCGATGATATTAGTATTCACTATTCAGTGAAAAATTCAAGTCTATATGATTTATTAATTTTATTATTTTTATATTTATTATTTTTGAGTTAGATACGACATAAAACATTATTTTTTGTCGAAACATAAGTTTTCTTATATTTTTTCTATTATTTGGAAAACTGTTCAGAAATTCAAAAAATGTTTGAATATACCAATTAAACCTATCCAACCCCGATATCAGAAATTTTTTCTTTTGATGATGATATCTTTTTGGTCGAAATCGTATAGAAAAAAATATATAAAATAAAAATCATTGTCAAACTAATACATGTCTCACTTCAATTTATAAAGTAGGTACATTCTTCCTTGGAAGGTTGTAACAGAAAGTGTTTTGAAATAGTTTTAGTATAGGACATAGTATATGTATATGTATAGTGATGAATATTTTAAAAATATAATTATTTATTTATAAAGCGATTGAAGTGTTAATCAATTAAAAAGTAAGATAAACTCTCAATACAAAATAAATACAAATTCGAAATAGTTGTTTATGTATGATTTAACACTGTTACGCGTTGTATAGGTAACTTAAATAAAATACTAGTCGTAATATTGTGGGAAGCTAAGTTTGAATTTTTATTCGTACAAAATTATTGAACTGGTTTTAGTAATGAAACCCAAATTTAGACGTTTTGGAATAGAACCGGAATTGAAACTGATAATTTTTTAATAACTGGCCCCTCCCTATAAATATCCGAATAACGTTCAGATTATTACTTAACGAAATGTGCAGCAAATGCCTTATACATATGCAATTCGTACAAGAGTGGGATGATATAAAATCAATGATGCAGTATCGACAGTATTGTAACAAATGATAATAAATGCAATACTAACTGTAGCTTATGTTAAACAGTAATTATTAGTATTCCCAAAGCGAATTCGTTATAAACGTCTTAATAATATTAATTTAATTAATCTCCCGTTATTTTTAAATAGTCGGAATAATTTTCTAACAAAATATCGTTGCTTTATTTATGTTGATGTTTGCAGTTTACTGTTTTTTTTTTTTTTTTTTTTTTTATATAAAAATGGTATCTGTATCGTTTATTATACAGTACGAATTCGATAAATGACCCGAAATCATTAAATCTGATACAACTATTTGAGATTGTATTTAAGTATTTTAGAAAATTATGTGCAACGTCCAAAATGATATTAACGCTCGAAAAGAATGTTACATACACAATAATAATATTAACTAATAATATAATAATATATACTAATTAAAGTCCCCAAAATAAAATCGTTTGTGTTTTAACAATCAATTTAATCTTCTACATTATATTATCATATATTTAAGTTATAAGTATAAATGAAACGCAGATTGCCTCGTTTAAAATAAATAATATGTTTGCTTTGTTATTTATTAAATAATACATTTTGGCACTAGTTGCAATTCTTATGCCAACAGATTTTTTGTTGTACAATGCATTATTAATTGTTATATGATAATATAATATTTTTCACCTTGAACGCTGTCGGTATTATTGTATAATAAAAATTGATTTTATCCATTTCAGTCTCGTCCTATAATATTAATTCTTAACGATTGTCGAATACAATTGAAATAACAGATATCTATAATATGAGTCACAAGTCTATGTCCTACGTGTTTTTATTGCATTTCTTATACGCGTAAGGTGTGGTATAAGGTCACTTTTATTTTGATAAAATCATTTAAAGTTCGTTAACATCATGAATTCGTGACCAAATGAAATAAATATAGTATTAATATTAATGTTAAGTACCTATTTTTTCTGAATAAAATAATGATCATGCAAAATTACTGGTTTGCAATATTTTGAAACCGTTCAGTTTAATGTAGTAAGCGTGTATTATAAATTATGTTTATATTTATAAATGGATTAGTAGCTTCACAGTAATAATTTTAGTTAGTTTTTTTTGTTTGTTAATGGGATACATCGAGTTTAATGTTTTTTTAAAATTGTAATATTCTTATAGGTAGTAATAAAATTTGTTTTTGTTTAAAGTGAAATTTTCTTGAAAATTAATGTTTGAGATACTCGTACCAACATGGTACATTTGATTACACATGACTATAATGATTAATATTATTACTATTTACATTTCAAAAAATAAACTAAGAACCTAAAAATGTCTTCATAATAAAATCAGTGGCAATGACGTAACTAGATCTGTAGAGGGTACTAAAATTATTTTATGCTACATCGTAAAAGATTTTGCTCACCCCCTACCATTCCATACTCTACACTACAGTATACACGGTAAAAATATTAGTTTTGACTGTAATAGTATTAACAGACCTTACAAGTTATACATAAATAACATTGAGCAATTTCAGGGTTAAATGGTTTGCTCTAGTCTTCATAATAAATATAAAACTTAAATGATCTGGGCTAGAAACTTCAAATATCTAATATAATTTTTTTTTTACAAAATATCACAACTCTAAATTTACTTTATCAGATTTTATATTATTTTCCAATGTTATTATGACACGGTTAATGATATTTTTTGCTTTATAGATTTTTTTGGCTTTCATAGAGTTATTGCAGACACTTAGCTACTTACTATTTTTATAGCTGTCAATTTGTATTTTAAAATAATATTGCCAGCACGTTTCGCTATTATCAAATACTATAGTCTATAATACTAATTGGTACAAGTATAAATTGAAAAAAAATATCTGCTTCTAATATGATATAAGCAGAATGCAATTTAAGAAAAAAAAAAAGTTTTTTTAACTTATTTCAATTTATTTATTTATACGTCATACAACCATTAATATATGGATATTAGAAGAGCTCAACTAAAGGTTGGAATTTGAGATTGCTTACCACTTAAAGCACACCCCATGTCCCAAAATGTAATAAAAAAAAACAATCAGCTATGCCATTATTTACTTTTTCAATCATATACCTACTTCTTTTTTTTCAGTAAAGTAAATCGCTTATGTGAAATATTCTTTACTTGTATACGCGTGCGAAAATAAAAATGTTATATTATCTAAGAAAATTAATAATTCCTCACTTGTTTCTTGTAAGCCGTCCCCGTCTTTTAGTCTTTATACTGATAGCTTGACAATTTTAATTTTATGTGCGTCATAATCATATATATTTCTAGAATATTTACATTTATATTGTAATACCTAATTAATAATTATACCCTAATTTCTATATATTTTTCTTCAAGATTAAATGTAATATAGTTTCATGTATATAACTAATTAGGTATATCTAAGTACAAATTATTATCATTCAAATATAGTTAAACTAAATGGATGTATTAAAAATTTAAATGTATATATTATTTCATAATATTTATTAATATTAATAGGTTTATTTTTCTGAAAAATATAATTAAAAAAAAAGATCAGCTTTTAAACATTTTATAGTATGCACTATGCAGCAGAAAACACAACCAAAACTCTAACCATACAGTGGTTAAGCATGTGATTTGGTAGATTTTATCATTTGAATCAGGGTTCGAAGTTTAGGATCAACGAACAGAAATTATTATTGTATTTGTTAGAGTAACTATAGGTACTGTTATAATTTTTTTTCGTGTAATCATGAAAAACAAAATTAAAAACAATTTATTTTGGAGATCAGATGAAGTTGATTAGTGATAAAAGACTAAAAAAAAAAAAAAATGATGACAATAGGGAATTGAGAACACTTTCTTCATGATGAGAAGTGGATGAAACTCTAAACGTCTTTCTCGCAACACTTATAATTAAAAAAATAGTCACATCAAATATTATTTCTAACCAAATATAAAGTTATTTCTATAAATATTGCGTCGGTATGTATTTTACCGAACAAAATAAAATCCTTATCAATTATTAACCCGTTTTTGAGATCAGTGACGTGTAAGTTAGTCACTGATCATTGAGACTGAACGCATATATATTCAATCGCATGTATATATATATGCGGACTTTTTAGAATAGGATACGTAAAAGCCACAACTGATACAAACATTTATAATGATGACTGTAGGAGTATAATTCGCGAAAAAGCGACGTACTTATAGATGTGTAGAAAGAAATCGTATACGGAAATATAGAATTACACATCGACACCATTTTCGTATCATGTTAAATTGTTAACGCATGACGGCTTTGTCTAAAATTTAGATTCTAAATAATAAGTATAACGATATGTCTTATTGTCGTTTTCTGACTGACGTATATTTTTAAGGGATAATAACAGGGTATACCATATAACTCATGACTGCGCACAGCGTTAGATGTAATTTCAAACCATCGCAAGATTGTACCAAACTAAGTAAGGATAGTCATCACACTGATTCCTATTTATAATATTATTTTTTTTCCTAGTACAGTTAATACACAGTGTGTATGTGTGTGTGAGTCTAAACGTGACCTTAACTGTATTTAACTGTACCTATTGTGCATACACTATAACACACATATACTCGTATATAGTAAATACTTATACCTACATATATATTTATAATACTATGAAAATGCATTGTGACAATAATAAAAATATGTACATGATGTATATATATATATTATATAGGCGCATATACGTTTTATTTTATTTATAACATTATATAGGGCATTGCTGCATTTAGACATTCATTTTATTTAATTATACACGTGCACTTGTTACAAATACACAGCGAATATATAAAGGTACGTTGTAGATAATTTAAATGTGTTCGTTTGCATATTATATACATGTCAAACTAAATGGTATTAAAACAAGTGTAATAATAATATAAATTAGGTATATTTTTCTCGGCAAAGGTGATTATAATATTTTGGTTGAAAATATGAGAATAATATCAAGAAGAAGTTTTTATTTCGCTCGTCAACGCGAGCAATCACGTATTAAAAATACAAGTTCATACTTACGAATTACGGTTTTGATAAGATTGGGTATCAGTTGAGTGGAATTATTGAAATATTGACTATACTATCCATGGAAATCTCGCATAAATATTTCGACAATATAATATGTACCTATAAATTAATAATTCGAAGGAGTTTTCATGATGATTCGAGATTGTTAATAGTTAAACTAATAAATTATCCTGAAATCTATTTTTCAACATGATAAAAATAACTAATGACTGATTCATCGTAGATGATTGAAAGCGTTATGTCAGTGATATTTAAATTAGTATTCAGCACATCATGTTCCGGCGTATTGTAGCCGAAAAATAAAATAGTTGCCAAATTATATTCTACTAAAGCGCATTGTATTATTGAACATCTATATAATAATATATTGTGGAATTCTGTAGGTAATATACCTACATTTCAAGATATAAAATTTCATTTTAAAATTTAATATATTTTTATCATAAAAATAAGTTATTCATGCTACAGATTACCATTTATTTTCTGGACTAAGTCCGTTTTATGTTTTTTTTTAAAAAAAAAAAGATTTATAATACGTTATAAAAATAAATCATTAAGTATTATAATATTAGAATACATAAATGACACTGTCAAAATGGATAATAATTTAATAATTAATTATTTTTCGATACCTAATAATGCTGTTAACGCTCGGAGTATCGTATACGTTTAAAATAACTGTACTTATATTTTAATGTGTCCATGGAGTATGATTTTATCTGTTGCGTTGTCAGTAATAATTATAATGATGTTTTCAATCAAATACCGGTGAACATACAAATTCCAATGTAAATATTCGAAACGTACACTGCACTAGAGGGTTCACTCACAATAATAATAATAATGATAATAATAATAGCAAAGAATGTTGGCGGCAGTTATTTTGAGGTCACAGTCAAGTTGGGAACACCCGATACATAATGAATACCACTTTGACCTAAAAAAAATAAAATAAAATTTCCGGGTTACGCACTCTATGCGCGATTGGCGCTTGGTTGTTTATCGATGGTTTTATCTTTATAATAATTACGTACGGTGCAGGTACATATCGCTTAACCGTAAGTAGTAAGTACTAATAAATTTAGCATAGGTACACGGCTTAAAATATTGATTGGGAGGAGGTGCACAAGGGAATTGTCTTTCATTACCCATCACAGCAATATTGAAATACGTCCCCAATGGTACTCTAACATCTATCCAAAAAGTCAACTGGAATCGTTTGATTATATAATAATCGTCTACATTAAAAATTGTACTAATCAGTTACACATTTAAAGAACCATTAAGAAAAAAAAAACGTCACCTTATAAAATGTAGTACTGCACTAGGAATACTGAAAATGGTACCCAGGGATCACATACAGTCCCTCAACGTTTACTCGCCACTTAAAGCCCTGAGAGTGTAATATTATATCATATACGTATAATGTATATATTTAGTGACACGTATGACACATTCACATTGGTTTTATTTTTACACGACGACAAGTCCGATGGTAATCAAACGACGATTATATCACGAGTAGTATTTACGATATAACTCGTTTCCTAAGTCCTCCTCGCAACCGCCTGCTGCAATGACCGGATTATGATAACACCTGCTTGACTAGTCTTTATTAAATAGTCGATTAAATCTCCGACGGGCGAGCGCGTAATTTAGGAGTACCTGTATACATAATAATACGAATACGAATCTGATGCGCCTTCGGTCGAAAGCAAAATATTTCGGATATGGTTCGTGCTGTTAAAATGGTGGATATAATAAATTAATAAAACGCAATGACGCATGTATGTCGTACCTGCATTTGTTGTTCCTACAAAGCCTATTGAAACCTTGATAACTCGAATCGATTGGTGACAACAAGATAAATTCAAGGTACATAGAAGAAATTTTATTTTATTATATAATACGCAAATACTATATTTTATTCTTGATTTCATTTATTTACTTTCATTATTCTGAATAAACTTAGAAATATATATAGATTAAAGCTGAGTAAAATATTCCATAGTTAAATATTGTTATTAAAAAATTATGTCCATGCAAAACTACACTAATTTTGGATTAATCATTTCATTTTTAATTGATTTTTATTGATTTTTATGTTTAGACAAAGTCTGTAGAATTTTTAATTACGTTAAGCGTGGAGAAAATTCCGTCTAGAATTTTTGGTTGTTAACGAATATATATAGTCGTAATGACTATCCAACAATCTTTTTTTACTGCTTCAACGTATGGCGTATTATTCCTGTAACTTTCGTTAATGTATTTGGGCGATCCTTGTTAAGTCACTACAAATTATTTAGAAAATGTATGGTGCCAAATTTATACTATATTAAAACGCAGAAACAAGAAATTTATTTGAATTAATTCGAAAATTCGGTTTGTGAATGTTCGAGTTACCGGGCTTCGCTATATTTGTTTGGTGGTCGATTGTCGGAGGACATGATGTATACCGAATCATTATGAGAAAAACTGCTGTTTGTTTTGAATTCACGGGCCATAGAAGAGAAATTACAGTGTTGGGAAGTGACTACTATATTATATACACAGGCATATACTTTTAAATATACATTATATACATAGGACGGACAACCGACAAAATATAATCGTATTGTTTGATGTCTATGTGAAATGTTTATCCCAAATATTGTGTTCACATGCTTGAATAGTACTATCTATAATAATAAATGGTCAATAAAATACCAGTTGAAAATGTGAATATTATTTTTCGGAAAGTTTGAGGAGTAATACAGTTCACAATGGAACCGAACAAGCGGATAATTGCGTACTACCGCTGTTATTGTAAACGCAAACGTGAATAGGTACGTGACCCGTACTAAACGAAAGACATTTTCGCGACAGTACCTATTATTAAAACGTACAATTATATAAATTATAGTATTATACGTCTTCAGATTAAAAAGAATAAAATAAAAATAATACAGTAAAGAATGTATTGATATTTTGTTAGATGCAACAGGATCAAAAATCCCAAAAATAGGTTGCCTTGAAGTATAATTGCCATAGCAGTGACAAACATCAAATATCACATAATATCTTGTTTGTAATGGATAAAACTTTTATATAATAAATCTAGTTGGATGGTTCAATTATTGCTTTATCTATTTTCCACTAATTTTATGATGTATACAGAGTGCTTCAACATTATTCGACATATTATGCAAAATTTTGTTCTACCTATTCATTATTTTTCACTTTTATTTTTCAATAACTATATTATACTTTTTTTATTTTTGAAACCCAAATTCTCAAATTTCAAAATTTGCTAAACTTTTACTGCTAAAATAAATTTAAATTATCCATTTTGAACCTCAGATTTTTAGAAAAATGTTGATGCTTGAAACTCTAATAAATATTTATGGTTTATCCGTTAGTTATCTATGAATCATCTAATTTGTGAAAAAGTTAACAATAATAATATATGTTAAATAATAAATTTTATCCCATAATATATTATATATTGTACATCACCACTAATTTAGATAGAACTTGATTTAACGTTGATATAGAACGTACAGTAATTGTATAATAATTTTAATTAATAAGTTCAAATTTTCAAAAATCATCATAAATTAATGTACAAACTTTAATAAGATATTTAAGTACAATAATTTTTCTTAAGATCCGGTTTACAAAATGGTTACTTCGATTTTTTTTTTAAATGACAATACATTTTAAAATTTGAGTTCTAAAATAAAAAAAAAATATTTTAATATAATTTGTTCAATACTATATGATTAATATTTAAAAAAAAAAAAATCAAAATAATGGATACCTTGAAAATAAATTTATTGCATTTGTGGAACCATCCTGAAACACCCTGTATTGTCATTATTCAAATCAGGTTTATATTTCTTGGATAATAATATTACGTGGTTGTACGAAATCCTGTTGTAGGTTTTACAGTATTTATTTTATCATACTAATAAGCTGACACTTTTTGTTTACATAAGTAGCCTTCCCGAATACAAGCCATTCATTTATAGAAAATGATTTCTGGATTTGGTACATCTCATACCTCATATTCCACAACAACTTATAAATCAAAACCCTATCAGTCACAGGTAAAAATAATTGTAAACAATTTTTCAACAAAATAAACATCCTCGCAAATCCTCCAGTTTCTATCTTAGCCCGTGAATCCTTACTATAAAATCCCGATTCCACTCTTTGATTAAAAAGGCATCATTGGTTAATTTCACAGAAAATATTCATTAGCCACGTGGAAACTATTACCCGTCATTGAAATACATTTAAAATTTTTTTGGCTCAAACGAAAAAATTATAGAGTTTTCTGTGAACTGTTGCTGCTACAAACCCCGTTTTACCCGTCAGCCATTCGTGTTATTACAGTCAACTATATAATATTATAGTATATACATGTGTTTTCATTGTAAACGACACGTGAGTGCATAATACAATTACTAGAAATGGACCTATATGCACAGAAACCCTCAAAATATGCACTTAAAAACCCTTTGATTCGCTGAAATTTGTACGTATTTTTTTTTCTAAATAAAAACATAAGATTTGATACACCTTATAATTGAAAAAATTAATTTGAAAAGATATTACGGAAAAAGGCTGTTTTGAAAATTTAATAATATTCATAGCTCTCGGTGTTATATTTAGTCATCTTTATTATACATTATTATCTATACTAATATTCTTAATTTTATTAGGTTACCTATTGCGCACTATATGATAAAAAGTATGCACTACTAAATTATGAGTATTTTTCATTTTATAGGCATGCAAAATAAATTGAAAAAGTTGAAAATATGCTAAATATGATGTGAAATAAAATTTGAATCATTTTAATGTGCATGGTTTAAACCATGCACATTTATTATCAGATTTCAAATACATTATTTTATTAAAAATGTACGCATTAATATAATGCTATAAATACATTGCTTTTAAATCAGATAATCCCGATAACTCGATGAGCACAAGAATTAAAACAGCCGGCCCGGGAAGTGACTCGACTCATTTGCGTATTCCGTGTATACGCGTGACGACCGATTGCCATACATAATAATATTATTATATCGATAAACATTATTTTCTACGGACATCGCGGGAATCGATTGCGGTTTAATTACAATATAACCTCGCAAGGGTCTACGGCGGAAAACGCCAAATATACCAAATATCCAAATCAATCCGATGACTATGTACACGTACATATTATTATAATGCAATAGATGCGTGCATCACGTTCAGTGAACTGGAAATATTATTTTTCCAATCAAATAATAATTTATTTGCCGTTCTAATTAGACACACGCGGTAGTTCTACCGCACGAATACTATAATGCCACGGAAGAAGATATACGGTTATGCAAATAATAATAATAATTGTACGAGCGGATTGTTTTTTTTTTTTTATGTTTGCTTTTTTTATATAACGAAATAAATACACTCGCCATATTGCGTAGAATGTCAATATTATATCAAAAAATTGTGCTACGTAGTCTCTTGAACATACGTTGCGATATAAAAATCACTAAACCAGATAATCACTGTTCTGTTCCTTATAAAGTACGGGGAATCTATGCACGTTAGATAATATTGATAATAATCGGTATAATGTTGTAGTCTTTGTAGTTTATATTATATTATTATGTTATTATATACACGTGTATGCCTACTAGGTTCTTGTTTCGAACGATAAGCGTTTTTTATTCCGAAAGTACGAGTATCTATGACCCGTGTAGACCGTTTACGGTAAAAAATACATCTTTGCCGTCCAATTGTCACCCGCTGCTATCTTATAAGATGTAGGTAATATTTTATTTGTACATCGTTATTTCGTATAAAAAATAATAATAATAATAATAATAATAATGAATGAATACGTCGTGTGTGTGCGTGTGTGTATGTGTTACTTGTTATTCCATGTAACAAATGAAAATCGAGCGTTGGACTTTTATTGTCACCACCGGTTATAACGGGAACGAAAATCATTCAATCTCCCCTCGCTATATGTACCTACCGGCCTGCTCGCAGAAACAATGTCTCCCAAGAATCTAGGACATGGCTATTTTCCCACCAGAATTCCTACCTAGATAAATAATTAACAATGGAAATTTAATTAGGTTATAACTATAAACAGCCAATAGGTAGTAATTGTTTCTAATAATATTATTATTATTACACAAAACAACGATAAAACTACAGATTTATGCTAAGAAAACAAATTGTTCACAAATAATACATCCTATTGAACGTACAAGCTAAAAATGTATATATAAAGACATAATCGCCTAAAACCATCAAGCTGATAGTTGATTATAGAATGACGTGTATTGTGTATATTTTTTATTTGCGTTATTAAATGCATGTTACTTATTGATATTTGATTATTAAATACTTATAATTTATGACTTATATTATATATTTTTTTCAGATTAAAAGTTGATACTTTTAAAATATCACCTATACAATACTGAATATTTGATGACAATTGTTTTTCAAGTGAACCATTTAAATGTCCGATGCTAATTACCATAATACTTATGAAACACACGAGCTTCAAAAAACTGATGTGACATTTTGAACAAATATGATAATTCATATCAGGTAATTTTTGCAATTCGCAAACATCTATATTAAAAAACATATACGATCCTAATTATTATAATATATTTACTACGCATAATAATATAAAAAGTACCTATGTATTGGAAATCTCCTGAATTATATTTCAATAACTTAAATATTCAATGATAATCTTCTATACGATGCATTCAAAATGAGTAAATTAGAAGATGCTGTTCTAAGTAGTAAACACTTTATAGAAAACTGAATTCTATAATATTTACTATTTGTATATACAAAATACTAGGTAATAGTTAACGAGTAATAATTATAATATTATACCTTATACCTCCTAAACAAAAAAACATATAAACCCTAATAAGTTCAATAAAGTATGTAAGATTCACTTATAATTTGTACATGGTTTCATAGATTCTTTATATTATGTTCATCATGCAGTTATATTTTGTGCGTGACCAGCTATTTAGAACAATAATTGTGGTTTTCTTGTGAATAACGATATAACCATTTTAAAATCGTACTTAACGCTTAGAATAATAATAGGATAACGATAATATTAAATCTATCGAACCTTAAAAATCCTCAAATTCCTAAAATGCTAGTAGATGTGGTTAAAATCATTACATTAATAGCTTGATACTTTAAAATATTAGTTAACATGATTTACATGAATACATAATTACATTAGCTATTATTTACAGTATTTAATATATAGATATGTGTAAATTGATGGATGTATCCAATACCATTATATTGTTTTATTTCCATGATCTATTTATAAATTTTTTTCTAAAACATCTAGTGTGCATATTCTAGGTAACCATAATAACTATATATATGTATTAGCAACATTTATTATAATATCCGAAATAAAAACGCCTGCACATTTTTATTGTAGAAATCGATCTTTTAAAGTGATCTACGTAAAAAGAATATTTTAATTTAACTTGACTACATTTAATGGCTATTCTTTAGTTTAGTGATGATTTGTATAAGGAATCAATTAATATCATACACTTGTATTGACTAATGACTACGTAGTGTACTCGTACGCTTATCAAGTTTTGTAGATATTATTACCCAGCTCGCCGTAACGCATATTATAACAACACAGAATTCAATATGCGAAAATAATTATGATTGTGCAGTCTTGTAACACTTGTATAACTTACATTTATGATGCTGCTAATTTCAATACCCTTAACCCCACTTAAGTTACTAAACTTGCTCATGTCCATTTTCACACGACACTATAAGCAGCTACCACTTTATAATGTATATTCTACAATAATTTTACTAATTGCAATGAGTCGTTACGTACAACACAAATGTAATATAAATACCTTTATATATATTATACTTTATACATGAATTGAATAACCTAATTTTGTGGAATATGTATACCCAAAATAGGTTTTATGTATCTGGGTGCGTTAATTTTATAATCAAAAAGCTTGAATTATTTATGTCGGCCTAATTTGTGTACCATATTCAATGCTTATAAAAATACTAAATATGTCAGTATCTGAAATTCATTACTTAAAACGATACTATATTCATGTTTTATTTATTGAATGCTACTCAAACATAAATTTGCATTTTTCATGGATGATCACGCCAATAATGTTATCAAACCGTAAATAAATAACGTTATTGACGGATATCCATCATTAACTTCCCAACTATAATTTTATAAAAATATCGAGTATAGTATAATAATAATATGATGGGTATACCTTTTATATTATTAAATCGATGCAAAAAAAAAATAAAAATAATAAATAAAATAAATAAATTTTAAAAAAATAATATACTTTTAAGTAATATTGAAAATGCTAATTGAATACTTATATTATATTAATATACGGCTGAATATTATAGCTGGCCTCACTGAGGGATATTTTATACTATAGAGAAAATTAGTATTTTATTGATGTAAAAAAAATCTAAACTGAAAAAAAGCACAAAATCACCGTTTATTTTAATGATATTTATTTTTATATACATTTACATGCAAACCACTTTATATAAAAAATAATCATCCAATGATTAAAAATTAACATATTTAATTAAATAATATATTTCCTAGGTAATAGTAATAAAGTGAAAAAATATATACACCCAACTTAGAACTCAAAACTGTTTTGACACTTAAAAATTCGATTTTCAAAAACATCTCAACATTTCAATTAGTTTTTTTTTATTATTATTGATCATTTACAACTTCGGCAGCAGTGGCCATTAGTTAATTTATTTTTTTACATTACATTTTCAATTAGTTTAAATCTTAACTTATCTGAAATACTATTGTTTATTTTAGTTGGAAATATATAGTAGCATGAAATACCAAAATATTCTTGTTAGTTAAATAATGTGGTGTGTTTTAAATACAAAATGCTGAAATCCAGAACATGTTTATATTTATTTATTTAAAATCATTTAGGTTGTGTAACAAGGAACAAAAGAAATAATGCCATTTTAGTCTAGATCAACATCGAGTGTATTATATCACTATCATCATAGACTAGCGTTAAAGTCACTAAACCCTTCATTCAGATTAATAGATAATATTGTTTTGTTTATCGATAAATCATTGTATTATTCTCCATATATCAATTTTAAAGGTTGTTATAACATTATACTTTTATAATAATTACAAACTGTAAATATTTGTTCAAAAAAATAAATAAATAAATAAAAATAAAATTCTTTGAAATTTCAAATTTGTAATTTATTTTTTGATCAAGGTAAACAAATGAAACGTTTGGTAATTAAGTTATGAAATAATATTAAATATAAATTCAGAATAAAAATCTACACTTATGTAGTAGGTACCTGTATTTGGATTTATTATTTTCACAAAATTTCAACTTAAGAAAACCTGTAGACTGTAATACCATAAACCTGTTACTCGACAATCGTGTAATAGTGATAAAATCCAATGGGAATCATCGTAACAGAGTTTGTCGTGGACAAGAAAAAACAAAAAATAAAATCGAAAAGATTTTAAAAAGTAGATAAAAGTTATGCTATGTATAATATAACATCGTTATAATACGGTTCATTAGTGCTTAATACATCATTATATGGAAATGAAATGTATGCTGTGAAGTTTTTGAACGTAAAATTATAAGTATATTGTTGTGGTCGTGTAGACCCTAAAAATATTGTATGCACATGAATGCATTGTTTGAGATAAAAAATCAATCAATAGTATAACAATACAA
Source organism: Chaitophorus viminalis (assembly GCA_025469195.1). Taxonomy (NCBI): domain Eukaryota; kingdom Metazoa; phylum Arthropoda; class Insecta; order Hemiptera; family Aphididae; genus Chaitophorus; species Chaitophorus viminalis. The sequence continues at coordinate 182,097 of JAIPRK010000299.1, forward strand.
CACAATAATTATATTTAATAGGAAAAAGAAGAAAATGGATTAATTTTTTTTAGAGTTTTTAATTAAAATACGCAATCAATATAACAATATAACGTAGTAGTATAGGATTTTTGAAAGACCCATAAATTCAAATTATAATATAAATATCGTATTTTATAAAATATATAATATATTGTATATTGTTTTATAGTTGAAGAATTCTTATAATTTTTTGTATTTTTAAACAGATTCTTGTAAAAATAATCAGTAAATAATACATGTAAAATAATGTTTCACACGATTGGTCGAAAGTGATTTTTACAAGTTAAATTAATTTTCCGACTCAGTGTAATATTATTTATCAGATATACTCATACTGTTATCCTCAACCTGAGGAGGACCAACAACAACTTTTTAATCCGCCAATACATAGAATAAAGGTATGAAGTGTTTTGATAGAAATACATGAAATAGGTAATAAGAGTAGGGCGTAAAATAATCGATTTACCTGCACCTGTTCGTTAGCGCATGCATCGATGTACTAAAATGATATACGAACTAAACAAAATATATCATGTAGTACGATTATTGTTTTTCCTCAAAAAATGTGAGCGATCGAACATCGTTTGACCGTATACGATATAGGTGCGTGCACACGTGTGTATGTGTCTAATAATATGAGTAAGCGGCTACCTACATATTGTGCATAAAGCGTGTCATTAAACGATGGATAAACAATAATAATAATAGGTAGGTAATAGCATGATATATAACGTATAGATATTATTTTATTATACGACGACGAAACAGTTAAACAATTCGGTCAAACTGTTTGCATCGCATGCACGTGCTAGCAAATCGTCGTCATCGTTTTAGGCTTTTGATGTTCCTTCGTTGTTTATTTGTATTAATTTTTTTTTCTACACGCGTCATCGTAAACGGTCGTTCGCGCACGGGTGCATATATCGCGCGGATCTTCGCACGCGGAAACCGCGAATATAGTATATACCATGGCCGTCGCCGTGTAAATAATACAAATATATGTATGTATACGTACCTATAAATACCATAATAGTATACCTGTACCGTGTTGTTATGTTCACAACAATAATAATAACCCGATATGGAGGTCACCCTTTCGGAAATGGAAGAAGTCACCTAAACGTGCGTGTAACTGTCGGCGACGAGCGTTCACGACTTGAGCGCGGTCTCCGGCAGAGGAGGAGAGTTCGATGCACCGTCCGTGTATAGTATAGTATAACGTTTGCCGCCGCCGCCGCCGCCGCCACCGCCGCCGCCGCCACCGCCGACTTCACGTCTATGTAACACAATATTATTATTATACTCGTCGTTGAAGTCTCCGCGTCAACAGGTCAGTTTTGATTGTTTCGTCCGTCCGTCCGCATTCTTATACGTATTGACCGTAGTCTCGTCCGATCGCGTTATTATAATCATAATATCGTCGTACGTATTATAGTCGTTTTTCTTTCGCGTATTTTCGCTTACCGGTACCGCGCGTATACTCGGTGTTCTTCTCACAAGACGTTTGCTACCCCAAAGTCATAAGTGAGTACCCGACGTTGAATTTATTGTTAATTTACATCGTAATACAATATTATATATACAAATACTATGCCTATACATGCAATTATATTTATATAAATATTTAAACCGATGGGTTATTATAGCAGCGAAATTTTTATTTTTCGTTAGCGTGTATTGGGAGGCTTGAAAATAATTTGGAAAACGCAAAAACGAAACCGTTTAATATACGTTTTATTTTTCAACCATGTAGTATACTATCGTCCTATTGACGTACTTTTTCCCAAAAATTTTTGCGTACTCAATTGTGAATATAATCTAAAATTAAATCTATAGAACACTCATCACATATCTATAGACCAGTTACTACTCGTCATGGACGGATTTCACTGTGTCAGTTGTAGTACACCAACCATCCTGCAATGGAGTATTTGGACCTTCTCACAAATTAAAACCAATAGATTTTAGGGTATTAGACTCAACTACTCAAGGCTGATATCTTGACATATTTTATATAGGGCAGTTGAGCCGAACATGAGGTTAATCTCTCTCTTGGTAAGACAATATAATATGTTGGGGTGGTATAAAAGCGAAAAATTTGATCGTATTTGATGTTTAACACTATTTGAAAATAAATTGTATTTCAAAATTAATTTAATCCTATAATCTTTTAATCTTTGGCCAATGTGTGAAAAAGAATCTAGACACAAGTTCGATAATAAAATATCTATGAACACCATCATGATGTGTTATTTATTAATATTATATTTATTAAATACACATAGTTTTTCTTACACTAGCTAGCTATAGTTTTACAAAAATAATAAACAATTTTAATCATAAATTATGAACGGGGAACAAATGCCACCCCATGCAGAGGTGGCTTAAAATTGCAAAAAAATCCGGGACTTTGCCCGGTAAAAATTATGAGTAAGTGGTGGCTGGTGGGGTAGTCATCGTTTATAATATTGATATTAATGTTGTAATATACAAAATAAATTTTTTCTACAAACACTGTAATGGATAAACTATCCATATTTTTTATTCTCGTTGCGCTGCATAAAGCCAATAAATATAATATGTAAAAACTTAAAAATCCGCTTTTAATTATGAGTAAATAATAATACATTATAGCACTAATAAGTAATAACTCGACCAAACTAATTTTTTTTTTGGTAAAATATCAAATTTGTGCAGTGGTTGGTGGGTGGGTGGAATATTTTAGGATTGCCACGATCAACTAAAATTGTCTAACCTGTCCCCATATACGTCACTTTTTAAACGAGAGGTATTTTTTATACAGCATGTCTATATATGGTTATGTATATAGACTAATTAAATACTTATTCGGTACCGCTCGATGGTTAGAGCTATATATACAAGTATATAATATTATGATTTTACAGATTCGACGAGTTACGTAGGACTGTATAATCGGTGGTAACTAATAAATTTTATACCAAGTATAGTTTTTAATGAACTCGTAGAGTACGTTGACTTATAGGCGCAGGTATACGACCTCGCACTATGTGTAATACTATAACTGACAAAATTGACGCGCCTTGATAGCATATATAATTGTAATAACTGTAAATAATATAATATTTGCTCGTCTATTTACCCATCCAACATTGGTCGTTCCGGTGTATAGACATAATATATGAATCCATCACGGTGGGTGAATGGGTGATGCACATACGCTCTTGCGCATGTGTGTGTATGTGTGATTCTAGCAAGACCATCGTTTTTTGTGTTAATACCCGCGCTCGATTGAGTTTCAATCACAAATAGTATAAAATAAATATGTGTATATGTGTCCGTTATACACACGTAGAGAAATCATTGTTTATACATTATATTATTAGTCGGATAAATTATTATTGACAAAATCGTTGGACCGTGTCTCTCTCTGCGCTAAATGACCTTCCTGTAAACTGACCGCGTTTCGGAATGAGATTGGTTCCCGTGAACGCGTCCGGAAAACAAAAGCGCATCATCTCTTTAATAAAAAATATGTTACAAATTAGCAGGGAGAGAAAAAAATCTATTAACAAAAAGAACTAAATTCGATTATAATGGCGGCTTGGGCGTATTATACATTCTTCAATATAGTTTTATATATTATATAGTACGTGTATTTAGACGTCGCATCGAGCTGATCATCATCATCGTTTGCAGCGAAACACGTCATAATATTATTATTACCCACCTGCAGTGGCACGATCAAGGATGAGGGGTATGTAGACATGAAGCCACCTTTCCCTCCACCGACTGAACGGGTCATAAATATTATTATTTTTAAAGAAAACATTGTAATATCCTGCGTTCGATTGTGAAAGTCTTTGTAGTCGATTTGTTCAGTATAGATATATAGTATATATAGTATACATATACCAAAATTTTTTTTAAAGCATTCCTCTAACACCATTGCAACTCGCACCCTGTATCGACGAACAAAATACATAAATCGCGTTAAATTATTATCACGCCGCACCGTTGAAAGTAAATCGCATAAAACTGCAGTGCAATGATTATACCTGTATATTCTTCGTCGTTATTCAGTGCGGGGGCAACATGAGTAAATGTCCACACTGCCGCCGCAGCCGCTGCTGTGGCCAAAAGTCCGTTAAGTAGCCCGGATGTAAAATTAAAACATTTTTTTCCCCCCTCGCAGTCTTATTATTCTTTTACCCACCGCTTGTGTTCGATCAATGAAACGTGACAGGGTTATCCTAAATTCGCTCATAAAACGGACGTCTGTGTATGTATATTTGACGTGGAAAATATATGCTCGTGTGATTTTGTTTAACACGTACGATGTTGTATGGTCGGAAAAAAAACAACAGTGGTTTTTTTTTTCAAAACTCGTTCTGCTTGTAAGCTGGCCCCGTTTTCGCGATCTGGACTACTCATTACAGATTACTCATGGTGCAAGGATGCACATTAACTAGTCGTATCAAGTCCATGTTAATTCAACTGGTTATATTCAATTTGATTAATCGATTGGCTGGGTAAATTGTATCTAGGTTCACTTTCTAAATTTGACCATAACTACCATTTTCTTCTTCTTTTTTTTCTTCTTATCTAGCTGTTGAATGATAATGATAATTGATTACCATCGCCAATGTGTAAGTAAAAAACTGTCCGATCGCGAATTTTCTTTCAGTCCGTGATGGTATTCTGTACATATGGGTACTTATAAATAATATTAAAAGTTTGACGTCTATATATTACATTATTTACTTGGATTTAATGCAAGATCTTACAACATTTTATGTACCGCAAATAGTTGAATTGTTTTGACGCAGTAATAATATTACGTTAGATGGAATAAAATAGTGATGATTATCAAAAGTAATTAATACAACACATTTAACAACACCTAATTTAATTAAAATATAATATGTAGTATTTTTAATATTACGTTTATATAAAAGCGCTGTTATTATGAAAGAATCACTATACAAAATATATTCTCATACCAGTTCCGATGATTTACTTCCGCAATTTTAATTTCTTCTATTAAAAAAAAAAAAAACCATTTTAAGTTATGGAATATTTTAATAAGGTAGTTAATATAAAAAGTAATTAGGTAAGTAGCATGATAATACACTTGTTTGTATTGCCCCAGGATACATATGTAAAGAGGACATTATTTACATAACATTTTATTCGCATATTTAATATGTTTAAGCGTGACATTCAAATGAATCAAACACAATCGAGATGTTTGTTTTAAATTGATTTTTAAAACAATATGACCATTTTCGTTTTATATTTTAAATTTTCTATTTAATATCGTGAGTATAATTTAATGTTAAAATCTCATGAATATAAATGTATCGTGAGAAAATAAACAATTAACTATTGGTCATTATTAAACAATTAAAAAATACTTTATACCACAATAATCCAAATATTATATTTATAAAAATAAATAAACAAGAATATATATATATATATAAACATACAATTTATTGATATTTCAAAAAAAGGAAACTATAAACATATAAATGTGTTGAAAAAAATGTTTATGTTCCATGCGTAAAAAAGATGAAACTGTGAATAATAGGTAGTAAGTACCCATATATTTGTATTCACTTTTGAAGTGATAATGTAAAATAATTTTTATGTAAATCATTTCGTTATAAAAATGTAAAAAACTAATCAAAATTATTTAATAAAAACCGTAAAAAATAGTGTTTCATAGTATTGAAAACAAAGCGATTATAATAAATCAAAATCAGTTAACTCATTGGGATACAAAATTGTATTACTGTAAAGTGTAAACTAACTACCCATTTATTTCTAACTATTATTGTTTAACATTTTTTTTTTTATTTAATTCAATAAATTAAATACATCTACTTAAACTCGATGAAAGTTTTTTTTTTAATGATATAGCATGAATTTATTGATACATAACAATTTGATGAAAAACTATCCATGCATAAACTTCTTTAGTACAGTAAAAAAAAGACATCTTGATTAATTCATACCTATTATTTAAATATAATTTGTTTAAAATAACAATTTAATTCAAATGTAAATACTCCATTTTAATTTAGGCTAATAACTAAATTAATTCTTAAAAAAAAAAAACAAAAATATGTATTCTCTAATATGTTTGAAATTTGTTTCAACGATAAACACAGTTAAGATGACTATTACTAATAGTCTATTATAATTTTAATAATATATTGTAATACACAATACACTGTTGATACGGATTTAATTTTTCGTTAATATTATGAGTCATGAGTATATATTATTGATACAAATATGGCGGTTGGTGTAATTGATAGGCATGAACCTGGAATTATAAATAAATAACTAAAATTAGGTTAAAAAATAATAGGCTTCACATTTTAGCTATTATAGACCGTGGTGATTATCTTTTCAATGAAATCGTATTTCGTCTCCAATTTCTACAAATTTTCATTGCAGTATATAAAAGTTTGACTGATGTACAAAGGCGTCATTTTGGGTATGAGCTGTAAACTATAGACACTATAGCATTTGGTTTTTTTAAACCCTTAAAATTTATAGATTTTTGAAACAGTGCTCGCCAAATTCCTTTAAGTTTTTAATTCGAAACCCGAAATCGGTAATAATTTTTTTAAACTTTAAACACACTTCTACAAGATATTATTGTATAATGGTTATTGGCTTGAAACCCGATGATATTTGCACACCTAAACTAAAAACATTACGCATTCCGAACTCCCAGCGTTGCGCCGTTACATACATATTCAACTACCCACATATGAAAACGCTATTACATTATAATAAAGTATGATTTCGCGCATTATTCTGTGCCAATTCGCGAGTAAAACTATGGTAATATAACCCGATTGGTTTTCTCTTTTACCATAGCATAATGTACGTTACAAACTTTATTATACAAATACATATTATAATATATTATCATACACTTACGCTGTGCACATGGTTTATACTTTATAGTGTTTATAATATATATATACGGATGATAATAATTATATTTAACATTCAAAGCGTGTATGGATCGTGTGACAAGAACCGCGGTTACGGTCCACGAAACGTCATACATTTATGACTTTATCAGTGTAACATGCACATTGCACATATGCGTATATATATGTTATATATTGTAATAATTTAAATTCACGGATCCAGCTATATTGTGATGATATTAATTATTGTAAATGGGTTTCTTCCGGAAATAATCCGACAATAGCAGTTGTGCGTCATACTTTACTGCGTGTATATGTATGAATATAGGTACATGATGGCTGCTAATGGCAGCTGCACCAAGCTATCGTCTTCTTGATTTTACATTATCCGTGAACATTGTATAAGCTGTTATACACATAATTATTATATATATATATATCATTAAATATTATACGAATACAACCATGTGAACGTTCTCCCTCGTCGTTTTACCTGTTGCACGCACACACTTATTTGTATGTATTTTTATTCGACTGGTATACCATACTTATATATTGTTATTATGTATGTATATACAGACGTACGCACGCTCATATATATATATATATATACACACACATAAAGTCATCTTGGTCTGCCCCGCCAAGCACGTTATAACGGTAAACGCATTCCTATATTACGCGCGCGCGCGCCTATATATTATACCACGCGCACAGACGATGCACGACGCCGAACGCTTGAGAAAAGACGAAAACGATTTTTTTTTTTCCCCGTGAGCATGTTTTATTTTTTATTTTTGATGGTTCCAAATATGTTATTACGTGTGTATTTTTTTATTTTAATATTTATCTACTCCAACAGTCGCGTGTGGTGTGAGCAGAGGGAAAAACGAAGGAGAGCGCGCGCAAAAGAGAGAGAGAGAGAAATTTATACGCGCGCGCAAAGATTATATTATTGCTATTATACCTAAATCTACATAATAGTGCGCTGTCCGGTTTATGACGTTACGTCGTAGCGTCGTCGACTGCCTTGGGCCGGTAACACGCGCCGTTACAATATTCCATCTGTAGATGACTGACTATATCCTTTGTTAGAATTCGGTTTCGTTCGATTTACATAACTTGCAGTAGGATTGTTATATTTCTCTCGTCGAATATTCGTTTTAACCGACTGAAACATATCGCGTATGAAAAATAACTGTATTTCGTACCTTATACCGCGATGAATCATCTGTACCTAGTATTATTTTATAATTATACATATATGTATATCAATGGTTTCCAATAATAGCAAGTGTGTTCTTTAGTAAATCCTTAATTAATTCCAATGCATTTCCGCAAGATGTGTGAAAATATTAAGCAATTCCTTTTACAAAATTTAATTTTTTAGAAAATATATATTTATATATACATCCGTAAACGCTATTTTGGGCTACGAAAATCTGTCGAAACTCATGATTTTCAATGGGCATGGGGAATTCCAAGATAGCAAACCGTTTTCTATGGGTACCGTTATCATAAAAGTTTGGTAACCACTGAAACATATAATACATTATATAATTATATGTATGATTACAATTCACATATTTATCATTCGTTTCAATATACCGTAAGTCTTGTACACCGTATAATATGCAGTTCGTAAATACAGTCCTTTATGAACCAACCAAACAGTTGTATAATAATAACCATTTAAAAGTAAACTTGGTTTTTGTACACAGCGTAAACTTGCGCTAGGTACAGAAACCTGTGACAAAATCATCAAATTAATTGTGAATACATAAACATGCATATTATATAAAGTCTGCATATAAGTGTTGTGTATTATTATGTTTTGATCGTTTACAAACCGACAATGTACATTGAACTTGAATATTGTATTCTGTTATCTGATATTTACAAACGTTGAACACTCAGCTGCTATTTGTTGTACAATAATGCGTTGCACGAGTCATGCATCTATAATATAAAAAAAATTGTTAATCCTTTTTTAGACATTCAAATTAGTTAAAATATTCATGTTTTAGATAAATTCGTAATAAAAACCTATACTTATACTGTTAAACTACTAAAACAATACGTTTTTTTTTCCGTTTCGTGTATAATATGACATATTTTAAGGTATTTTTGTTGATTTATTCCAGCTTTCTCCACAAGCCCATCCATGTATATTATTCCGAGAACACACCGACAAAACTTTTTTTACCGTTACAAAACAGTAAAAACATTTTTTTTCTGTTTGTTATTTCATAGAATTGTAAAAATATGACTCATGATGTTTTTGTAGATGTTATCAAAATTAATAATACGATGTGCTCCTTACGCCCTTACATTATTATAAAGTTATGATACTGGAATACGAACAAATCATAAATTCATGCGCATTAACATGCAACACCACTATGCAATTAGCTTATTAGGGTGTATTTGTAATTAATTTTTGCAAACCATTGATTCTATACTCTATATTTATACCTCAACGTTGAACGTAGATACTTCCTTGCAAAATAGGTGCACCCGCCTACGCCCGAAAATACCACGCATATTTCCGCGCCTAACTCTTTGATGGAGTATAGCTGATTTCCATTCGATATGTGATGTGAAAAAGTCACGAACACGTTAGATTTACGATTTCATTTTATGATGTAACGATAGTAAATTAATCACGTAAACGTTACCCGTGTAGACAGAAATGTACATGTTCACTCACTGACCATGTTGCGCTTTGAGTATGAACGTGTAGTTCCTACATATTATTAATATTATTTATACTACTACGATCACGTGGATTTAGTGTTTTTGAATATCTTTAAAATGCATGGTATGAAGATTTGTTGAATATTTTGTTTACTTTTCAATGACAAAAAGTTCAAAATTCCTAACGGTTCTTTAAAATATGCAGTGGACGAATTAAAAATATAAAATATTGCGTTGAATAAGGCGTATAGTATGTACCTTCGTAAAGATTACGTCTCGATGCTCTTTTATTATAAACCAGTTATATATTCTAACGTTAAGAAAAATAATACCTGTTAGTAACAATACTAAAACCATCGTGTTTTATTTTATTTTTGCATACTACCTACTACTATTTTTTTTTCTAACAATTTATATGGCTGCGTTAATTTATATTATATCATTATAAAATTGGCAGTATACATTATATAGATTCAATATAACCTATTCGTTTAAAAAATATTACAACGCAATTTGTCCAAAGTGATTTTGTAATGTTGATGACTTAAAATTTATTTATCGGTTGTGAAATAGCATTCGGACCTACGTTGAGTGTATAATACATTTCAGAAACCGTTCTTTTTACTGATAGTTAATTCTTAAGTAGCTAATAACATATATTTGCTGTTAGGTTAGGTATTTCTACGCATAAAAATATCTGGCTAGAAGAAAGGGTTCTATTATATATAGCCATGGAGTATTTAAAGTATACTAATCCTTTGGTAAATCCGTGACACGCATACAGAGCTATAAATCAACCAATATGTTTTCTTTACAATACTTCCCTGTACATAAAAATGTTATATCTACTCTACTCATAAATCATTATGCCCTACACCCTATAAGCTACAGGACTGTAAAAGCTATATAATGATAATTAGATATACCTGTATAGTATAAGCCGTTTGGAGTGCTTAGACGTGAAGTGAGATTGTTAGTTTGTAATTACCTTAACGAATGTATCTCCCCACTCCCCACACTAACTCCAAAAAACTAGCCGTAATAAATATTTTGGATCAGACGCACCTGTCTTATGAATAAATAATAAATATACATATATTGTTAAAGCCTCATAATTCCAAAAATAATTTGACAAAAATATCCGAACAATAATTGTATTAGTTATAAAAATTCGTATTAAACCTACTTCTTTGTATGCCACCGATCTCAACAAAAAACAGGTTATTGAGTTCGAAATTCAAAATACCTAATTATTATAACAAATTTGGTCGAAAACGTCTTCTAACAGATAAAAAAATATAGGTAACGGTTATAACGCTGTGTTTGATTGATCTAAAAGAATCCAATAATACAATAATATTGAATGGGTTGATATATTATCAAAAACATAGTGAGCTATACTATTATTCAAGTACAATAATTGATATTACTTTATGCCTAATATCATTTACTATCAAGTAGGTACTTTCTGGACTATAGATCGAATGAAAATACTATACGGCGTATAACTATATTATATTTTTAACTACGTATATTTGATGTGCATATACATTTAATATTACAATATTATTTTTTTACACTAATGTCTGTAGAGAATGATTTGCGACGAGCCAGCAGAAACAACCACTACGGTGTATTTTGTTTCTCGGGTTTTGAAACGGCTGGTTACGGGACGTTACTTTTTTACTACACTAATTATTTGATGTGTACAGAAAATCTAAGAAGCAATATATTGCCGTAGGTATAATATAATCATTATATCATAATACAACCACCCCGTAGTGTAAACGGGACGCAAACGATACGTATTATAACGGTCTTCTGGTCGTCACAATTCTGCGACAACAACGAAAACATTTATATAGATCATTATTATTATTATTTATCATTAATATTTTGGCCGTCAAGAGGAACCGCGGTAGCTACTTCGTCGCGGGTAACTGTTCATTTTTCTGCGTATGGCGAACCACATGAAAACGTCACACTGCAGTGGATGTGACGCGCGGCGATCGTGTACATTGTACAATAAACTACATATTATAATATAATATATAGATATATCGTAACGGCTACCGAAAACCCACTCGTTAACACTTAATGGTCATGATAGTTGCTGCTGCAGTCAACTGCTGATGTGCTATTATTATATCCGGGCTGCACGTCGAATGTTTACGGCATGACCTGTAAAATACTAAAATGTACACACATAAATCAGTAAACCACGCGATACGGTTCTTAAAAAAATTAACTATACACACATATATATATATATATATTATATAGATAGGTATCATAGAGTAAGAATACAGCAAACAAATTGCCCAATTTGTCAATATTCTCGATTCACACGTGTTCTTTGTACACCACACCTAAATATAATTATTTCACACATTGACTCGCATGAAACCTTATTTTGAAAAAAATATAATATAAATAACGTTTACACCGATTGCACGTAATACTACGCCAATCATTCTGCTCAGACAGACAAATCATAATATATTTATATATACCTACCCGGTCTTCGTAAAATTGTTGACATTACCGATAATGACGATTTAAATTAGTTGCTATTACGAATAAAAATATTATCGCATCATCGTAACAACTATCAAGTATATACGAAATTGTAATAAACAATAGGCAATGATTAATATAATATTCATCTAATTGGAATCCTATACGATAATAACAATATTATATATTTATATAGGTAATTCAACGAATGAGTGTTAAGACGTCGTGTATCGTTGTAAATAATAATTAATGAAACGTTCGGATGGATTGATTGATGAAATTAAAATAATAATTTTACCAACATAAATCATTACGTATGCATAATAATTGCATATGTTAGTAATGGATACATTTAAATAACTATACGGTATAATAACACACTAATTTAACTGTTAAACTGTTTTTGATTAAGTAACGAGTAACGGTATTTTTCTCTACTTATTCACACAAGCGTTAAAGTCCCTACAACATGTATGCACATGAGACTCAAAAAAAAAATGAAATAAAAATATACTATTCAGATATATGCTCTTGATTGCATAGCTTAATGATGATTTAATGTTGTATTATAACTGTTGTCCAAATTAAATGCTAAATTTATTTATTATTTATTTATTTAGTTATTTTTTAATGCTGAACCTATTTACATTTTGTATAGTCCTCCATAAATTACGAGGTACGTTTTAAAACAAATATTCGATTTTCTAGAAAATGTTGAGTATAATTTGACTATACCAAGTGTGCCTTATACTTCATCCTCAGTAAAATATACTACATGGTATACTTCTCATGGAAATCACTGATTACTTTTTGTTTGGCAAATAATCTAATCAAATTCATTTTCAAACTTAATTATTATGTATAATATCGGATGCGGTGATTTTTAAAATATAAGAATTAAAGATAGTGGAAAAACAAAAAAAAGAATACTTAACAGATAGGTACTACTATAGTTTCAAATGTATACATCAATCATTACGATTTTTTATTGTATTGTTATAATATAAATAATATAGCATTAGTCAAAAAGTCAAACGAAAAAAATAAAATGTTTAGTATTTCATTTTCAAAATAAACTCGTATTATGAAACAATATTTTAAAATAACTTGAAGTTATTTATTATTAATATGACAATTAAAATTAGACAAATATAAATTTAAAAAAAATCTATCAAAATACAATTCAAACTAAAACATTTTCCAGATAACATATTATAATGTCCGTGAAAAATTAGTAATTTGATATTTCATCCGTCCCAATAACCTGATTTTACGGTAAACCTATTAAAATATTGTAAAGTAAAATGGAATTAGAATTATGTTCAAGTCCAACTATATTTTAGAGTATAATTATTAAACGGTACTATTAATAACAAACGTGATAATCTTCAAAATTTATAGTAAAACCATTTAAAAAATAAGCGATTTTTTTTTTAATTGATCTTATAATATTGTTAATACATATATGACTATGTATCATTTACATAAAAAGATACACACCTGTGAGTAGTATCTAATTGATTTTCATGCAAACTGACGTAATCTTTATTAAGTATCTGTGTCGACAAACATATATTATAAAAAAATTATGAATGAAAAAATACCATATGGGCATTTCTCTAAACCTAGGGGCTACTCATATAAGACCATATTTTATAATTCAATTAGGAATATATATAGTTATCTCTGTTTTCTTGGCTCATTTATTTCATTTTCTTCTTGAACAAGACTTTAACGTTGTATTTTACCCAATATAGAATTTGTAATGGCGTATTTGTATTGAGGCGTTTTGCTAAGTTAATCACGACATAATAATATGGTGGTTGTGATATTATTATTACATACTATTTTCTTTATAAATATTTATTCTGCTAATTTATTTCTAATAACTACAAAATAACGTATTATAATCGAGAAATGATTTAAACTAATATAAAGATACGTTTATAAGGTTTTAAAATTTCAATTTCTTAACAATACACGCTATTCGCTTCGAAAAAATCACCATAAGGCTCTTTATTAATTATTTTCCCACTAGGTATTTAATTGATTACCAAAATAATATCAACATTAATATTTTCAAAATGACAATATTTATTTATTAGGAATCATATTATATATGTTTCGATCTAATACATAAAACATAGAAATATGCAAAAGAACAAGTGTTATAAAAAAAAGATTGTAAAATAATATCACTCGATTCTACCAACAATGCATTAATAATATTTATTTTTTTCTTTCAGATCGGTGGTATTACAATGAGAAGAATCAACCGTCGGTTGGTTTTGTTACTTATCGTACTTGTGTGTGACGTAGTAAGTGTTCTCGGGCGACCTCAAGAGCAAAACACAGCTAGCAGCCATTTGAAAGGTAACTGTTAAAAACAAAAACAAAAGATTTGTGGATAACAAGCGCGTGTGGAGTTTAACACATAAATAGTATAAAAAAAAAAAAAATCAGTTGCAATTTTCAAAATCAAACGTACGATTTAGACGTGTAGTTTTTTTTCAATCATCATTTAGAAAATTATTATCGTTATTTGACATTTTTAATCAATTTTTATTACATACGTACACCACACTACAATAATAATATACTTTAATCATTACGGTTTTATGGTAGGTAATCGGAATTAATTTGAAATTTAAATCGTTATTATGTCGTAAAAAGACGCCTAAAAATTAGCGTATATAGTACTTGTAATAATGTGTAGTTGCCTATCCATTTCGCCATCATACTTAGAAAAACACAATTTAGTATAATTTAAAATAATAAAATATACAATGTTTTAAAAAAGTATAAAATATTAGGATATATTAACTATTGCAACTTTTCGTGGTAACCGAGAACTTTTATTTCATTTAATCGATATTATCTCGATGACAAAAAATATAAACTCTACTCGCATTATTATCCATAGTATACCATGAGAAAAATAGTAATAAATATAAAATTGTAATTTTGTGTTTGTTTTTTTCTTTGTGTTACAGATGATCATGTTAACAGGTATACAGCTCTCACTACGGCCACCACACCGAGATCTTTGGAATCTGTGGAAAGCTATTTGAGCTCGTCCAAAAACCTATACGCATCGAGTGTGATGAACAAAAATGAAGACACCCGTTACGCTGAACCCGATCCATCGCTTAGATCTTTTTTCCAATTCCTTTTGAACTCGAAAAAAAGAAAAAAACGAGATCTAACGAAATCGTCCGATAGTCGTATTGTAGAGAATTTTATCAATTATTCGATTAATAGCCTGCGAAACCCGGTGCGGGCCGATTCATTCGACTCGGTTGTACTTTTGCCAAACGACGTACACTCGTCGTACAAACAGGAATCTGACACCCAATACATGCCGGTGCCGATTTATACGAGAATCCCGAGACCCAAACCGCCGGGATACGATGCCGGTTCCGTGTCCGGCTCTATATATTACCAAACGTCCACCGCGGATCCGTACGGGAATTGGCAGGAAACCCCGTTGATCTTCCCCGACAGCAACAAAAAACCGTCCACCACTCGTCCGCCGTTCGGCTCGTCCGGCTATTACCAACCCGAGTACGACGTTCCCGACCTAGTGCACAATCAATCGCCGACGTTCGTCACTCCTGTCCAACTCCGGCCGCCCACTTTCGTCACGCCCATTGAATACGAGGGTCCCACGTTTGTCACACCCATATCCGTCACGCAGATCCCGTTGTCCGACGGCAACCCCCCGCCGACGATTGTCATACTGGAAGACATCGACACGGCAGCGGAACCCCCCCAAAGCGACACTCCCACGGTCGAACAGGATCCGGTGGCTGCAGGAGGGAGCGGCAGCGGTGGTGCAGGTGTGGGTGCGGCTGCGGCTGCGGCTGCGGGTGCGGCTGCGGCTGCATCGGTGGTTGGTGCGGGGGCTGGTGTGGCAGGGGGGATCGCTGGGGGTGTAGCCGCAACGGTGACCGCAGGTGTCAATGTAGGGGGGGCGGCTGGTGGCGGAGGACCGTTGTCGCCCGCGGACCCAGCGCAATGCCGTGCAGTTGGTGGCGGTGCGTCGAAAGTTTGCTCCGATCTGATAACGACTTCGTCATCGCCAGCCGATTCCGATTCGGTATCGTTTTTGGACGGCATAACTTCCTTGTTCAGCTCGTTTAACTTTATCGGGCCTCTGATGATAACATTTTGGTCGATGATTTTTCCACCGATGTCGATAATACTCACCAGTGGTCTAGGTGTTATATCGTTTTTATTTCCTTGGATGTTGCCCAGGCTATGGTTCGGCCGTCAACTAAACCATTATCTTAATACGAACCAATTCAATCGACGTTTAGAAAGTACAAACAATTATTACCATCAGCCATATTATCACTAATACCACTAGTATAATGCATTTCCATGTAAAATAATGTATGAAACAATATTACCTATATGTATTATAAATCCTTTTCCTTTTTTCTATCTTGCAGGGTTTGGCGATCACGGGTGTACGTCTTAATAAATGAATTCACATTTTTCACTTATTGACTATAATTAATATTATTTTAGTTTTACCTATTATTAAACGTTAGTTTTATATTTCAGGCTGTGACGTCGTTATTGCGATAATATTGTACAAATTTGTAGAATTAAATATTACGATATAAATTAATAAATTTATACGTATAATTATTGTTATACGTGACAGTGTGACACTAAAACAATAAAATATTACATACTGCTGTAACCTGACTATTTTCATTAAAACCCCAAATATTATCCATCATAAGTATTGAGAACACACTTATTTACATATTTTTATTATTTTTATAGAAAACAAGATGTGGCCACGCCAATCGTTGTGTTCGCGGAAACGTCAGTCAACACAGGCGATGCCCGTGCCCATACTACGAAAGCTCCGCTGATGGGTGATTCCATGAAGTCCGTCAGCGATCAACTGCTACAAACTTCTACGCCAACCAACATAATCGTCTCGTCGGAAATCAGAACGGTCCCGAAAAATGAATCGCCTTTAAAAGGAGAAGCGGTACCGGTGCTCACCGATGAGGATGTACATGCTGTTGGCCCGTATAGTTACAAGATCTCGTCCGATGGCTCGACAAGACCAACAGGAGATTTGTCCACTTGGATTTTGTTGGGCGGAGAATCTTCTCCGGCTCCTTTAAATATGGCTACGATTAAGAAAGTGCCTAAACCAGCTGAAACAACTGCCTCTTCGTTTGTACAAACGTTTGAAACCACCACTGCGAGGAAAAGAAAACCAACAACCGAAAGAATGAGTACTACTCATTCCCCAGTAACCGAGTCCCCGATAAAGTTACAAGATTCCAAGTTTAAAAACAAGACGCCAGTCATTGTTGGGAAAATACCTACTACAACTACGGTGAAAGATAAAATTGAAGAACCGACCACAGCTCTTCCTGAACTACCCCCACTTGATAACAATACAAGATTCGGCACACCTGTTGTTACATTCCCTCATGTACCACCTAGGCAGAGGCCTTCAGCAAATAACACAAAAAAACCAGAAAAACCAATGACGACTAAAATAACTTCTACTGCCGTAGTTATTTCTAAGCCTTTGAATAATACAACAACGACAATAATGCCAGTTTCTTCTACTGTTGCACCAACGGTGCCCACCTCAACTTCTTCAACTACGGTGACAGTTCAAAATTCTACTGAAATTGCACGAAATACTACAGAGTCGAATAGTTCTACCGTGAAAAATACTTCGTTGAAGAAAAAAAAGAAGAAGAAGAATAAGAATAAGCGCAGACCAGTTAAAACTTCAAACGATGTTGCTCAAAGTAAAATCGACGAACAAGGCACTAAAATAACACCAGGCGGCCGACCATTGTCAACTCGAATTTATAATTATTTAGCTCGTGAAGTTATGCCTAACGTAGGAGTAGGTATAGTAGGTTTGATGTTGACAGCTGGTTTAGCAGGCTTACTATTATACTCACCATTAGGTGGAGCTGCTATACCATTGGTACCGTTAAGGCGTAATGATGCTCACGTTCACGGCCATAGCCATGGACATGGGTCCGGATACGTACCACCTGAAACTGATAACTCTCAACCAGAAGAACAAGTGTTTGGCCAAGTTCTGTCCGGGATGTCTTACGGTCATAACCCGTATGGTAGAGAACGTCCTGACGTAGTTCCCAAATACAAACCATCGTATCAACCATCGGATTATTCTGCCGTTCACGATGTACCTAAATATAATGCCCATGATACTACTAAATATTCTGCTCATGATGCAACTAAATATACAGCACCCGACACTACTAAATATTCAACTCACGATGGAACCAAATATGCTGTGGTGGAAAGTACTAAATACTCCGCTCCAGAAAGTAACAAATATTCTGCTCCGGACACGTCAAAGTATTCGACAATCGACATAAGTGCTCCTCAAGAAAAAGTATCGTATCCATCATTAGATACATCCCAAGAACCAGCATTTGAACCAACACAAGACAGTCAAGATCTGAGTTACCAAAACCAACATTACGAACAACTCAAGTTCGATTCATCTAACGCTTACGACCAGCCTAAGTATCAAAGTACTTCACAGGTTAAGGGAGCATATCAAGAAGATCAATCTTCTTTCGAAGTACCCAAGTATCCTGGATATGTTCAAGATGTACCAAAAGAAGAGGCTGTAGCTGTAAACTACAATTTTGATAACCATCGAACGGAGGAAAAAGAAACTTCAACAACTGCGTCGTCTGATCCTACATTTTCTGCCTTACAAGGAGTACCCAAATTCTACGATTCCGATTTAAATTCCGAACAAATATCTGTTAATGTTCATCAAACTATGAAAATGGAACACGGACCTCGAAGCTTAAGAATTAGGCGTCAAGTGGATGAAAACAACGAAATCGATGCTCAATTACCGGAAGAAACCACAATTAAACCTATCGAAGATAATTCCACTAATGCAGCTGAAAATCAAACAGAAAATAATTCTGCTTCAATTACAACAACATCAACAACAACAGCATCAACCAAAATACCCACCTCGACTGAATCTCCAGCCGTCAACAATAACCAATTCTCATTAGTAGACCTCTTAAAAAGAGTTGCTGAAGTGAAATTAAAAATGGGAATAGAGATTCTAAGAAACACAGCTGCAAGCTTTACACAATATGTGAACGCTATACAGAGAAGAATGACACACATGGTTAGGAATCTACAAAAATCTAATGACAGACAACAATCTGAAAACAAAGAGGAACAAAATACAAAACCAGACTCCACTGTAGCCGATGAGAAACGGCAACGGAGGTCAACAAGATATAGGATTTATTCAAATTAGACACTTTAGAGTTAAAATAAGTTTGGTGAATTGATGGGAATGTACAATGAATTGGGGAATTTCTCTTATTATAATTTAAAGACTAAAAACTTAACCTAAAAATGTTCCATACAATTTTTTATGAATTTTTTTTTAGGCTCAAGTTTTGGGATCTACAAACATATTGTAAATTAAATTGATTTGTAATATGTTTTTGAGAGAAAAAATAATATGTGTTATTGTGTTAAGTATTTAACTACGTATTGTAAACTTAAGTATACAGTACATAACTAATAATAAATTGTATTGCTATGTATTCGATTATGTAAATATTAATTTAAAATTTTATTTTTTATACGTAACAATATACAATGTTTTATTTATCGAATAAATAAATTTGTGTTAATTTTATTTCACTTTTACCCAAAATATTTACTTAATACTAACATTACATGTCATACTGCTTATTAAATTATAACAATCAGTATACAAGTACTTAATAAATTAATTAAATACGACTGGATTAAAATAATTATTATATAAAATAAATAAATAATTAGTTATTGTGTAGGTACATAACAGTGCTCAGAAAGTATTTAGGATATTGGCAACGACATCAAATAAAACATTGAGCGGAACGCATAAACGTGACATTGAAGAAAAGCAATTACAGATTATTAAATGTCAAGAATTATCTAGGATATACGTGATGATGCAATACTACTTCAGGTCTAGCCATAAGGTCTCTGCGTTTTCTGCTCACCATCATAGGTAGGAACATCGCCATGGTAGATGCTGGTAACATGCCTGCACCCACTGCTGCCAGTACTGCTCTGCGGTCTTCGTTGGTTTTTGCTGACCTATCGGAAAATACTTGAACGTCGTTTTCGTTCTCTTTAAGAGCTCTGGCTGCGAATTCCTTTTGCTCTTGATCCACCGACTTTCTAGAAACGTCCACTTCGATCATACCGTTATGCGATGTGGTTGTGTTCTGTGAACCCTTTTCCGGTGGTAATACCATTAATCGTACTGTTCTCTTAGACGACATTGGCCTACTTATCGAGTCTGCCGATCTACCCATCATTTCATCTGATCTGCTAACGGTTTCTAGTGGTCTGTTGACTGTATCGATGGATACGGATCTTGCCTGTAAGCTACGATTTGGTCTATGTGGGATAGAATAACCTTTAGTGCTGGACAAAAGTACCCATTGACCATCTCCTTCGGCTTCAGTGGGCCTCGGTCCACCAGCATAGGACGTTTGTCCATAGTCACCGTTCCACGGCTTATGATGATACGCATCGGCTGGGAATTGCCCAGGTTTACCGTCTGTAATTATATCTTGCTCCGCATTGTTCCATCCGTAAAAGCTTTGTGAGTTATGAGAAGGGGCTGATGGTTTTTGGTAATTGGAACTGTGCTGTGGTTTGGGTGAATAATCGTAGGTGGGTCGAATCCATGGGCGTTCGGTGGTCCAATCAGATGGCTGCTGCTGTGGTTGATTGTAATTATTACTAGGACGTTGTATAGGCCTGTTACTGGCCCACGGAGAGTAGCCGGGTTGAGTGTGATCTTGAGGTGGAGGTGGCCACGTCGGGCGGTTGTTGGGTTCCCATTTCTGAATGTGTGACGACGACCATGCCATGGGTTCTAACGTGACCCACCCACGTCGATCGTCGTATGGATTTTTCGGGCTCTGCTGTTGTGGATCAACTAAGTTCCACGATGCTTTGGATTTATCTTGATTACCACTATCGTCATAAGATAATATTTTGTCAGACGATTGGGACTCACTGTCTGCTTCACCATAACGCTTAAGTATTCTATTCAATTCGTCCTGGGTGTACGGTTTAAATGTGGCATCGGACCCTCCTAACTCGATACCAGCGCACTCATTATTATCTGTACACTCAATGGAATACTTCATTTTGGCCGGATCTGATGCTCCAATAAGTGAAGCTCCAGTTATAGTGTCACGCCTCCATTTTATTGTTCCCGCGTTCGCATCATCCCTGACGGTAAATGGCTTCGATGTGATTATATAGTTAGTTTGTGTATTTGGTGGTGCTGAATGGTAAGCCCGTGGTTCTGTATTAGCTGACACTAAGACCACCTGTAAGATGGTGACAGCCCAGATAAACATTTTAAACATAATTTAATTACGCCAGAAAGTGATGAAAAATTGTTGACATCCTTTGAAACCAGTCCTTTTCAATTCTGCAAAATTACACAAACGTATTAACATTTAAAATATAACTCGATTAGTTTGTAAAAGCACAGGGTCTATAAATAAAGTATTTGAGAATATAGTATTTCAGTGTTATTATCAGTCCACAGATATTAAAATGTTGTAGCAATAAAATAATATTAAATATAAAATTGTATACAGTAGATGAATAAACATTTAAGTATAAAAAAAAATCCACTTTCAATCTCTGCATTCAAATAATATCATTACGATACGCTGTAATAAATATATATCTCTATGTTACTCTCTATACCTCTATTTCACTTTCATAAAGTTGTTTTAATTTTATAATTAAATGAGTAATTGTATGATTTCATTTAAATATCTTGATTACCTTATTTTGTTAGACTGTCCAATGATGTGCAATTCTAACGATCAACGAACGTGTTGAAAATAATTTGAAAAAAGAAAGAAGTGCGATTGTTATGACGTGTAGTGTTATTTATAACAACATGAAATATGATAGAAACTTTTTCCAGAAAACAGCACCAATAAAACTCCGGTACTGTTCGCGAACCACGTGTCACTGCGTAAGACAACATTAGGACGGCTCGAGAAAGGATGCAGTGCAATGAAAATTCGTTGGTGGGTTCACGCGGTTATTGAAGCGCGGAAACGGTGAAAGTACTTTCTATTTCTGTAACTGTAACGTATTTATATTCCCAGAGAAAAAAGAAAAAGAATTCTCGATCTCGTTGACTTTGGAAATTTCCAGGTTACGCCAATTAGAGGGGTTCGTTTTTGTGTTTGATTTAATTTGTTTCGTGCACATACGTTTCCGATAGTAGACTTAACGCCGGACAATACAGGTGAAAATCAAGCGTGAGTGTTAACTATCATGTATCTACAGAGAATCTTCATGACAATAGGTTTCGGGATTTCACAAATGCACGTCCGACCCTACAAGAAGTTGACGGTCATACTATTACACGCACATATAAACAAGAATAGTTCAACTGAAATGTTTCTATGTTTGTTTGAAAATCTAACTTCATGATCAATATAATTTATCTACATGGCTACAAATAACGGACACTTTACAACACAAATGTATAATATTATTCACCTTATTATGTGATTAAGGCTAAATCATTAAGATTTAAGATAAAAAGTGTAATGCAAAACGAATGAAGATTCAGTAATATAAAACTATATAAAATTAATATTAGAACAGGGCAAGTACCTCTATTTCATCTAAACTGACTATATACTATACAATATACTTATATTACAATAATATATTTATATATATTTAACCCTATGGCAAAGTAATATAGTCTAAGTTAACTAGTGTATAATAATATATTAATGTATAACATTATACCTATCATGATTTTGTTGATTTTATCGATAAAACGTATTGAAAATATCCCATGAGTCAATTGCATAAGTTATAATACGCGTATCGAAGTAATTAGCTGTAGTCAATATCATCGATAAACATAAACATCATTTTAGTATCCTAATATTACGCAACTGATCATGACATTTAAATTATTACATTGAAGAGAAAAAAATCCTGTTTTTTATTAGTATATCGTAAACGAATAATGATTTGACAGAACTTGGAATATGTTAAGACTATGATATTATTAACTCTCAAATCTTGGTCATCCCAGATACGATACTAATACTAATACGTACTAATCTAACTATATACAAGATTTTCACGTTTTTTCAAAAGTTTATGATACAAGTTTCCGGTTAAATCACTTAAATAAATAAAAAATATTGTTTTGACGTTGTATTGAGACGCTGGTGTCGAGAATTCGAAATATTCCAACATTAAAATACGATAAATTAACTTTGAAAAAAAAACTTTTTCAATATTATTTAGAGTATAGATGGTGAGAGAGGGAGTAAAGTATAATCGAGATCACTATACGTTTATCATTTATCTAAATTTGTTTAACAATATATTATTATCTGTGCACTATCATTACAATTTAAATCGTTCTGAACTGTTTAAAGATATTGGAAAAAAATAAAAAACAATAATAATAATAATAATAATCGTATAGGTGAACGCACGTTAAATCACGGCGAAGACCTCTATTTTAAATACCTGTATAAAATAAAATTATAGAATTCAATAGTGATTGTTTGTGTTTACCTTTTATGGGCGGAACGAGCTGGGAAATAATAGTTGAATAATGCTGGTGAGTACGGGCACGTGCAGGAATCGCGAGAGTCGTACGATATTGGCGTTTCGAGCCTTGGCAACGACGAGATGAAGATTCGGCCAAGCCTTGCAGTGGTCCAAGTAACGTAGCAATGGAGTGCAGCGCGGGAAGACGATGACGACGATGGCGGGCGGCGAAACCTGCACTAGACCAAGACGTAAACGCAGCTGTGACGTGATCGGTGCAGACGTGTGAACGTATATAATGCTACGAACAAACAATATAGCCGTTGGCGCGTACACTGTACGTATTGTATGCAAAAATGACGTACGAATAACACGGACTAGTGTGAGACGTGCAGCGTGGTGACGATTGACGTGATGTTTGTATTTATCTATTTATTTACTTTTTATTTATAATAATAATAATAATAATAATAAGCTAATTCCGTGTACGACTATGACGGACGTGCGCGCGTGCGTATTGCCACGGCGGCGGATCGCTTAGTAGCCGTTTAATAACGCACGTCCGAGGTTTTATTCGCCACTGAACGGGTGACGATATTGGGATCGCGACTCGCGGGAGAGAACCGCCCGGACAGAGCGAGCCGAACAAAAAACGGCGGGCCCCCTCGACCGGCGGCGCGGAGAAAAACCACCGCACATCACCCCACCACCACCACCGCCGGTGCAAGGCAGTGGCTGCAGGACGACGACGGCCACCGGACCAGAACCGCAGGAAAGTTTCGACGCGCCCACCTCCAACAATGTAAGTATATGTATGTATGTATCTATATATTTGCTGCACGGTTTTTTTTTATTTCCTAATTTTTCGTTCTCTCCTTATTTTTTTTTTTTTCCAATCAAGCCGCGCGATTCCGCGCGCACTCGTCGTACGTATAATATACCTGTACTATCATTATTATTATGATTATTATTTTTATGATTATTTTTTATTTTTTTTTCTAAACTTATTTTCTTATTTTTTGACAGTTTTCACTCGTGTTCGGATTGTCTGTGCGTCGATGATGATGACGATTGTTGTACGCGGTGCGTGCGCGTATACATTTTAAATGTACATGCGTATATAATAAATGTTTGCGTGTTTTTGATCTTGTGTGTGTGTGTGAGTGTGTGTGTGTGTGTGTGGTGTGTTTTTTTCGTTTTCGTGCCTGTGACGCAGCTCTCTCACTCTCTCTATCTCTTACTTTATTTCTCTCTTTCTCACCATTACGCGCGCACTTTCCGTCTCCGTTGCGACTCTGTGGTCTCCGGCCGAGCCGCTTTCTATCATCGCCGCATGACGTCTTCATTGTGAACATTACAACGGCCTCGTATTTTACCCATCGTGTGTAGTCCTACGCGTCCCGTTGCGTCTAGTCTTCCGTGTCCGACACTCGCACTTTTTCGATTTTCCCCTCCCTCGCCGATACGCTTTTCTCTCGGTTTTTGGGTTTTTTCCGTCCGTCTGCCGGTTTTCAGTTTCAGCGCGATCGCCAAAACGATCGTACAACGATGATATTATCATCATTTTATCTTCCGCACGATCCCTGACAATACATACGGTATGCAATATAGACGCACACGTATCCTATATTTATATATAATATATATACACCATAAATAAAATATGTATATTGTTTAGTAGATGTATACTTAGGTCTGTTTATTTTTATAATATGTCCACTCAAATGTACGATCCGAAAACGTCTGCATGCACGCACTATTATAATATATTATTATTACCTAACATGCTGAGCACCGGGAGAACGCACATGTGTGATTTCATCGGATTTCGCCGGTCGCGTGTTACCGTAACATTAGAAATTGTTAGACGTCATATTTTATTATTATAATAAGGCGTGCACTCCTGCGAGTACCTATAATATAATATGTACCATCACCGCTGTCCAGCATCGTTAACGGTATATACGCCGTGATCGGTAAAAAACGGACCGGTTAATCGTTCCGTTCACAGTCTGCAGGAAATAATCGCACGCTAATGTAGGATATAATATACCTACCTAACTATACGTTGTTGCGATCGAAATATTTTCAACGTTATATTCCGACCGAACTTTTTAATATACGTGCATCAGCATATGGACGTTAAACGATGAAAGTGCTAAGTGTAGGTACCTACATAGTAATTTAGTAGGTAATCATTTATCTAATGCAGATTGCCAGTTTATTTTTACCGACCTGGAAATAACAACCTTTTTTACACATGAGTTTGTTCCAATCAACAGACGATCCCTAAAGCATTATTGCATAGGTGTACACTATATACACCTATACAGAGCACGTGTAAACATTATTTCTGTTCTCGAATAAAATACCTACACCAAACGGAATAGTAGAATAAATAATATTGTGATACAACAATATTGCGCCCATAATCGTATACGATTTACCGTGATTCTTTATTATGTTTTTATTCTTATACTTTTGCAATACAATATTCGGATAGATTTCGTCGACGTGTTTAAAATTCAATAACAATGACAATGTTTTCTACTAAATTAGATTAATTAAGTATAAATTAAATAATTTCCCGAACAATTCTGTCAATAATTAGCTGTTGTTACTGCACAATAACAATGCATAAAATGGCTCAACACCAATCTTATAATTATCAAAGAAAAAACGTGATCACAATGTATCAAAAGAAGTTTCTAAACGATTGTATTCTTTTTTTCGTAATCTTACAACGAAAATGATTTTATGTTTGATGTTATCGATGATGATAAAATATGCGGTAATCCAACAGTTTCCTAATGTTTAATTTTTACCAATTCAATATTCATAGTTATAAGGGTAATGAGTATCTACATTTATAACTGT
Source organism: Chaitophorus viminalis (assembly GCA_025469195.1). NCBI lineage: Eukaryota > Metazoa > Arthropoda > Insecta > Hemiptera > Aphididae > Chaitophorus > Chaitophorus viminalis. The sequence goes on from JAIPRK010000299.1 coordinate 208,778, forward strand.
TAATATTTTTTACCCTGCAGAGTGTAGAATGTCAATTGGTGTTTTTGATTACTTAAAAACAATAATAATTCTTTATATATAATTCTTTAAGTATTATCCTGATATGATGCCAGTAAAACATTTTAATTTATATATTTACAAACAAAAATGAATGATTAAAAATAAAACACTACTACTATTTTTCATTTTACTGTTTTGACTTTAAATATTTACCACTGTTTAAATACAAAAAATTGTTTATAAATAACACTTAGGTATTTTCAATTCAGTCAAAAATTAACAAAATTTACTCAAAAATTTTCTAAATACAGACGGTTTTATTTGAGATATAATTGAATCGTCATATTTTTAAGGACAACTCAGACTTTCCAAACAATGTGGATACTCGCCAAATTCTTTATGCTATATAGCCTATTACCAACAACAACCTTTATAAAGTTTACAAAGACTATAATTCCATTAGTATATCAACTAGCCGAATTTTACTACTTTTCTTTTTGTTCTCAGTTTTAAGAATACTAAAATCTACTAGTAAAACTTCTGTTCTTTCTCGATCTACCGCTCAGAACTCTGAAACGCAATTGACTAAACGATCTTACACACAGTACGTCATGACCAACTGTCGAGCGGCATTATTTGTAGAATACTTTCCTAACTCCCGTGATTCATGTTATTGTTCTTAAACGTTATCCTGATTATGTACTGCATATTTTATGTAGATGTATCTTAACTTCTTTGTTTATTTTCACATAATATATCACATTCATTATGTACAGTAGATATTACTAGTAATACTAGGTAATATTAATAAATCATCACGAATCAAAGTTTACAGACAATAATATATGTAGGTAATTCAATTAGTCATTATACAATATTTTTTTGTTTTTATATTTCATATTTGACTTAGACATGTTCAAAAGATTTTTATTTTAATCATTTTTATCTTATCATCAGACATTATACTTTATACGGCGACTATTATTATTCTTTCTCATACATAGTGAAACTGCTTTGCTCAATTTAGTTGTTTTCATTTGAATTGTATACTAAAAAATAAAACAAGCAATGTGAGTACTCCACTCAACAAAATTATCCGTGCATAATTATTATTTGCGGTTGTACTGTCGTACACTTGTAATAATCAGAACGTGACCTTTTGTATACCGAAATTGTACAGAGAAAATAACATGTCTACATTATAGTGACAATAACTATAAACAAGGATTATATCAAAATATTATAATATTATTATTATTATTATTATTATTATTATTATTATTATTATTATTATTTATTATATTGTCACAAAACTCTCAATTTTGAATTATTATTATTTTCCGTATCAAAACATCAAAATATATTTTTTATTTATATTTGCAGCATATTTTAATAAGCCAATTACAAACTACAATACAAATATAGGTAAAGTTTATATTTATAAACCACATCCGTACTCCATTGAACATAATTGAATGATAAACTGTTATATTTTATGATTAAAAAAAAAAAAAAATTAACCGGACAATACAATATTATTTCAAAATCTAAATGATAACTATTTCTCACGGCACGTATTATCCATTAAACTCAACGGACTCTCCAGTTAACCACATTGGTAGGTATAACTGTACACTCTCGTTTTTAATAACATCAACAATGTAAAATGCATGATTAATCGATTTTCACCATTGATTTTTTTCCATTTCAGAAAAAAATACATTGATTTCTTTTAGTTCTGACTACTGATACATTATTGTCTTTGGTTTTATTCCAAACTTGATCTTGAAACTGACCATCACATTAAAATTTAAACCGTTATAATGAAGAAACCAACCCATAAGTAATGTTATATATTTTGTTCCATAATATAATAATATTGTTTTACCGTGAATATAAAATATAGATACGCAAAAAAGTGCTGTGATGTAGAAAACTTCCGAGGGTCATATAATAAATGATGGCGGACCGTAGTTTGACTACCACTGTGTGGTATCACTTATGAAATATATAACTAGTTAAGTGATAAAATGTGTGAATACACAATTAAAGACTAAAGTAATAAAAAAATTGCAAACCGGATACATTTCCCAACTTCAAAAGTCTCTAAAATGGGTTATTTTGACCATAGTCCGTTCTGTAGGATTTGTCGTTTTTATATAAAAAAAGGGTCACTAATTCATTTTCTAGAATTAAATTAAAGTAGGTGTGTAGAAGAAACTGTTTAGTACGATTGTGCACTTTTTAGCCCGAAAATTGCGACACAATTGGGCACCAAAAAATATAGTGATTGTCATTTTAAGGGCTACTCAACACGATTGCGCTTACAAAATAACATTGTAACAAAAGTAATTTAAAAGAAAATCAAAACCCTAGACTTAAAATATATATTTTAATTTATATTTTTAATATATTAATACGATATTAATCGTATGACTACATATAAATATTGATAACTGCAGGCTATTTATTGTACCTAACAAAATAATGTGCCAATAAATTGTAATTCAAAGTTTTTTAATGTGTAAATATTATTTTAATTTACTTTTAGATTCTCAACGGAGTGATAAATTAATTTTCAATTATATTAAAAAACAAATTTAAGATAAATTTATTTTGCGTGTTTTTAAATATTGCATTATGTATACTTAAGTTTCAATATGCATAATGTTATAACTGTTTTATTTTCGTACATAAACTTTGGTGCACAATCGTGTTGTGTAGCCTAGCCATAGATAAAACAAAAATGTCGTGTGTAAAAAGGTAAAAATTGTGCAATCGTGTTACGCCCAGAAAAAGTACGCTCTAATAATAGGGAACATGAGTTATTGAGCCATTATAAGCAATATATTAATCAGAAATAACTGTACAATGGATGAGTATATAGTGCATTCTCTATAGCCAAAAGCACAGAATGAGTAAAACATTGGAAAAGATAATTCAATATTTTTAAACGTTTTTTAATAAAAGCAATACAAATTATGAGTGATAAAAACAAATATACATTTTACAAAACGCTTAGAATTAAAGTAATTTTTGATTTATAATATGTATTAGAATTTTAAATCAAATTTTCATCAGGATATAATAGTTAATAATAATATTTTAAATCACGGAATCCCAATATATGATGGTTGTGAACATTCAATTAATTATTGTAGTCGAAAATCTAATGCGTCATCACGCTGTCGAAAATATATAACATAAATTTTGAATCGATCGTAAGTGAATGTGTATATAGGTAGGTACTGGGTACAACACCGAAATGCGTATGTGGATAATGTTGATTATGGTGATAATAATAATAGTAATAGAGTAATGGTAATAATAATAATAGTATTCGCTAACAAAACGATAATATTATAGAAATCATCCAATTACGATGACAATAAGTAATAGGAAACAAAATATATACGGCGGCAGGAGCCCTTTGTGCACTTTGACGACGACGAGCAATAACAATGACGATAATGAAAAAATGCTGTATACATACATATAACGTATAGACCTATAATGAAATAAAAACAACAATTTCTCTGATTCACATAGCGAGCGTTGTGGTGTGTTGTATGGTAAGTTGAGATGATCGATTCGATAACCTTTTTTTTCGTCGACAACCGTTTCTCTACGAACGCACCAGCCACCACCGTCAACTGAACCGCGCACTGCCGCGTGGTCGCGCTAACTTGATCATTACGTCCTACAATTAGAAAGAGAGAGTGATTTTTTTTTTACTAATGTTTTTTTTTTTTCAATAATGATAATAATTATAATGTGTGCGTTGTAACATTGAACAAAAAGATAAGGAAAAAAAAGAATAACCAAAACAAAAAAACTTGATGGATGGCGAAAGTCATACGGTATATAAATATAATATACATACCTACATCAACACCTATGTACGTATATATATATATAAGTGTATTATAATGTAATATTTTTCGCACGTGTCAATTATTGCGCTATTACGGTGGCGTGCATCAGTCGCGTATGTCTATTTTATAACGGTGTTTGTCGTTGTCGGAGATTTTGAAATAAACATGCGCACATCATTATTATTATTATTATTATTATTATTATTATTATTATTATTATTATTATTATTATTATTATATTGAAAGGCGCCTCGTCATTTGTGCACAAAACGCAGATAAATGCTTGTCGATTAAAATATAATAATTTATAATGTATAATATGATGAACGTAATCGGAATCTGAAAGTACATTATGTGATTGTCTAATGTTCTGATGTAAACTTACAATGTATTTTTTACTAAGAAAAATTCTCGAAATTGAAATTTATTTCCGTATTAAAGAAACCATTATTATAATACGCATTGTCGTCAGTTGTTACGTGTTAGTGTATAATATATATATACATACATACATACATATATATATATATATATATATTATACGTACCTACAGCAGATAGTAGAATATATGTGATACGAAAATAAGGATAAAAAATGCTGTTTCGCCATAGGCGGGCATTTGATTGAACTTTTAAGGGGGGGGGGCTATAATAATCCGATATAAAATGATAATTATAAAAATTATGAATAACATTTCAAATAAAATTTCAATCTTGCGAGCTATTAAAATATTTAGGGGGCTTAGCCCTCACCGATGTCCGCCTATGCGTTTCGCTCGCTCCGAATCTAACGATATACGATAAATGTTACGTTATGATAATAATATTACAATAAATACGATCGGGCAGTGTGCAAACTACGATGATAAACAGCCACAACACCGATTATAATAATCTGTAGCCATTCCAAAACTGCGTGGCGCTTAGACGGAATGAGTGGTGCGGAGAAAAATTGCACGTGTTGTGTATGAGCACAGTCGTTCAGTTGGGATAGTTATGGGATAATAATATATTAATAATGTATTGTAATATTATAGTATATAATTTAGTAATTATATTACTGTATTATTATTATATTACATTATATTGTGTTACACTGTTACACTGTATATGATTTCGTTGTTTTGATACAATAAATTGTTTTTAATATTGCAAAAAAAAAAAAAAAAAATTATATTATATTATATTATTTTAACCAACAAAAAAACTGGTTAAAATGCTATACCGTATTATCATTGACTTTGTGATTCGTCAAGTGTATTCGAAGAAATAATCAAATAAAGTACGTAAAACATAATCACTGTTCTGCAATTGCACACACCGCGGTGTTCGGTTTTCATAGGAGTCCGTATGTACTCACCGACTACCAAACAGTGGAAGCTGTTCGCCAGAAGCCGAAGGCCCTGGATCGCTGACGGACTAACCAACGCACACATGCCGCCCAGTCACATATAGGCCTAACTAACCGTGAACCGATGAATGAAATATATATAGTAGCAATATATATATATATATATATATTTCGGATGGTTGCTATACTACACGTACATTTATTTTTAGACCTCTTTGCCGTACGACCAAAAATATTTGAACAAATAAAGAGTTAAATTATATATTATTATGTAACCCGAGTCTTGTGCCTGATTTTATTTATTCGTGCATGAACATTTTTTTTATTCCTTTTATTTATAGAAAGGCTTGAATGAAAAAAGTTTGGGAACCGCTGCGCTATATACTGCAGAGCACTGTTCATCATAAAAGTAGACGCTTGGGTCTACGTTTTCCCTTTTTATTTTCACGACAATTATTATTATTATTATTATTATTATTATTATTATTATTATTATTATTATTATTATTGCTCCCGAGTCATCATCATATCTCGTGTGTCCCGCATGATCAACAAAATAATATGTGTTTCCAAATTATTATCATCGCAGCACAATGAACTTTACGCGTTTCTCTTCGTCGTTGTCGTCGTCGTCTCGCGAGATTTTTCTTCATTCAAGTTATGTGATGATGATGGCCCATATTCGTTCACACGACTTTAACACCATAGCCCTCTATATACTTATGCACCTACTTGATAATTCATACGTCTTGTATATCATTATCTCGAATACACGAGCTAGCTCCATAAGTGTATGGCTGCGCCTTGCGCGCACGTTTTGTTTGCGTTCTTGCGTCATCTGCTTATAGGTGTTTTTGAATTGCTCATCGTATTTAATCTTAATTTTCATTATTTTATAATATTATAGGATATTTTAGCATAATTTTAATTTATAATCGTGTTTTTTTATTGTCATACACTCATACTTATATTATACAATCAATAATATTTTTAAGCACTACCGTGCGAGTAACACTTAAAAAGTTAAAAATATTAATAACAGTAATAACACTAAATTATATGTTATTAATATAGCAATAACATATTTTGAGATGAAAGCTCTCTATGCCAATGTATCAAGTACAATATTATAATGGTGAATAGATATATGAAAAAAAGCTCACGCACCTATCAAACACCATTACAATTTGAAAAACCTTTATTTCTTTTGAAACAAAAGATAATATACAAGACATACATAAAACATTTTTAAACTAATATTTTATACTCTTTTAATCTTAATTTATATATTAACTTATACATTTATATCAACAACTTAAAGGGTAATACTTAGGTGCCTATATGTATAATATTTTTTATTGATCAAAATTGAAAATAATAATTTTCCATTTGGATATTATAGGTATAATGTACATCTTTAGAAAAAGGTACATTATTATGTATTTAAGCCTAAGACAGTAAAATAATAAGACTTGTCCTCAAAAAAAAAAAAACTGTTTTTATAAAATAAGTACGCCTGCAGGTTACCATAATCATAATGCATGTTATTGTTTATATAAGATTATTTTTTCCGCCGTATAAATACTATATCACTAAACAGAAAAATTGCCTAGAATGAAATGAACATTAAATAATTTGTAATATGATTTAAAAATTTTAATTGATGTTATACAGAATTACTACTCATATTACGAGTACAGTTTTTAATCATTTTGAAAAAACTATAACAACATTGTAGCTTGTAATATATTGCTATATTTTTACGCTTTTTAACTCGCCATAAGAATTGAGTAGCGATTATTTTTGATCGTAGTTCTTTTTTGGAACATTTTCTCTACGAACTAAATTATCGCAGTTAAACTATCTCAAAACCGCATTTTTCTTAGTCGTAATAATAGTAGGTCAATGCGTTTTGAGTCTTATTCTATGAATTCGTGCTGCATAATAGACAAACACTATTTAGAATTATTGTTATTGGAAGATTAATCAATTTGAAAGCGATTGCGACTGAATATTACCAAGCCTCTACGGACATCGGAAAATGTCAACGCTACAACGATTTTCTTCTCGAAAAAATCATCTTCGTTTTTCAGCCGTGGCAGGTCCACGGATTTCCCTACGGAGTCTTACTAACCATAAATTACTATTGATTTGTTTTTTATACCCTTTAATGTTAAATAAAATAAAAAATGTATTTATATATAATTATAATAGTTTCTAGGACATGGTTACGATTCGCTGTATACCTATGTTTCATCTATTTATTTTGAATTTTTGATTAATCACTAAATGTTTCACTTTTAAAAAAAATATTTTGATATAATTAATAAACCATAACCAAGTGTCCAAAAGATTTATTTCCAAACATTTTTAACAGTAATTTTACTTTCACAGATTTGTTAAAATAATTATTTTATTCCATATTTATACTTCTTGTTCTTCCGACTTTCAAGACCCATCAACGCAACAATCCACTAATGTTATTAATAGTTATTATACATTTTATAAAGATTTGAGTTTTTAATTGTTATTCAAATAATATTCGGAATTTTTTTTATAATATTAACAAATACCTATAAGTCTTGCATAATACAATTAAGTACTTGTATGATACAAGTTGTATCTGAAAATCATATTGTTTTCTACCACTTTTTTTTTTATTCAAATGATATTTCAAAACTGATATTTTATTTTAGGTATAAATTTACCTGTATGGATTTGACCAATTATTACCAATAGGTTTCTGACTACAATAAAAGGTGATAGGTACTCAATAAAAGTGATAATCAATGATTTACATGGTAACAATATATTCTATTTTTATGCATAAAAATTGTCATCAAAATATTTTATCAGAATACCTATGCTTACAATAAAAGTACAAAACTTAAAATAATTATTTGGCTAATAAGCATTGCAAATATAATAGTTAAATAGTTTTCAAAAACATTATGTAAATCATTTAGTCATTAATGTCATAAAAATATAATTGTATTATCTATAAAAGATAAATTGAAACAATTAATATTTAAGGGTAAAAATATAATTATTTTGTATTTCGCACATCAGTAAAAAAATTGACTACATAAATATTTTTAATTTTTATCACATCATTTATACGCATAAGGATAATTCAAAAAAAAAAAAAATTGATAATTGGAATAATTTTTATGATATAGCTTATTTTTATTGATTTGAGCTCGTTTTGAATAACTTTGATAATTTATATGTAGGTATTTCATCACATTTTTATTATTGTAAGCTTTCAATTGGTTTTATCAATTAATACCAAAATTGAAGTTAAAGAATTTATTTATATTTAGATACTTTAAAATCAGAATATCTATATAAACTTTAAAATAACTTATAAAATGAGTTTCATATCCCAATAATTCTGTCATTCCATGGCATAGTAGTGTAATAAATTAACGTATACTGTACGTTCAAAATAATTGTTTACAATTATTTGATCTAAAATATAAAGATTAAATAAGTAAAACTATGTAATTATAACTGCAGCTATTACATTCGGACCAATCTACGCGTTCTACTCTAGTATTACAACCTACTCATATATTATTTTGTCTTACTGTATCTGGTTACTAACGTTTAGTTGACATGTCGGGAAATTGACGGTTTATGATCTCGGTAAAATTCTGTAGTCTGATTATTTTATAATCATTAATCACATTTACCTGGTGCGTTGCGGAAACATAGGTAACAATTACAAAATTATAGCGATAACGTGCACTTGTCACTTAAAAAAAAAATGTGTACAGAAAATAAAAGTTTTATTGAGTAGGTATGCCGTATATGCGCGTAGAACATGTTTTTTTTTTATATATATTATTATCTTTATAAATGTTTGGAAACCTAATAATATCGATCATTGGCACAGCGTACTACGAATTTATTTCAACCAAATGGCAAATGTACAAATACTGCACAATAAAATTATAAAGCCCACTAGCAGATGACTCGCAAAACTGCGAACCATGACGTAGGTATTCAATAAGATTACACGTCCGTAGCAGACCGCGGCGTACATTGCTGTTGTTTTTATTGTCTACGCAAACGGATAAACAACTATACGCGTATTGATTTAATATATTACTCCATTTCCTCTTTACCTTCAAATTCGTCCGAATCATGCTAACGAAAACAAAGTGACAATACTGATTCGTATATACATAGTAAATCCGTGCAGAAAGGGAGAGTATACCTTGTGTTATTATTAGTATAAAAAAAAAAAAACATACAAATTTTCGTTTGTTGTGTTTATGTAATATTATTTCGCTCCGCCTTTCAATACATCCTGCCCACGTAAAACAGGCTCATATAGCCATATAGGTATACTCACTGCAGATAATACATATTATATGATGCACACCTGTGTATCGTTTTCATTTTTGTCTCCTTTGTGAGTAGATAAAAATATCTATGAAGTATAAACATATTAAAATATGTTATACATATTATATTCATTTACAAAGAACACTATTATAGTTTTAACTGTCTTAAGCTGACAAACATATTATTCACTTCGTTTTTCGTTTTTAAATTCTAAAAAAAAAAAAAAAAAAAAAAAAATATGAAAGACAAATCATACCGGGTGAGTTATTTTTTTAATTGAACACATAGAGCATATTTAAGCTTTAAACATATTATTTTTCGATGAATATTAATAATACTTATCATCACACAAATAATAACAATTCTTATGTATGAATATTTAATATATTATTATTTAAATTTCTATATTTTACATTTTATATACATATTAGATAATAACATATTTAAAATAATATTTACCATTATATAAGTTTTACAATAAGTGTATGTTTTGTTTTAAAGAATCCTCCATTTTTATAACTGTAACAAGATAAGTATTAATTAGAGATAGTTTGTGATTGTGTTTTTTATATTGAACTTTACATATCACTTTTTTCCATTTGATAAAAACAACTGCAATTTAATTGGACACAAACTAAAATTTTTACCTAAGAGACCGGGACTATTGTTTGAGTATACGATAAAATGAAATGTATAACTTATTTACGCACACCGATGATAATAAAATATTATTATTATTATTATTATTATTATTATTAATTGCATTTTATTTCCATTGCATAATAATATTGCACTGATAATAAAGCTACCGTTGTTGACTTATTGTCAAATAATAATGTACAAAAGTACTTCAGATTATAAATAATCATAGTGAACATAGTGAATATTCAGCAGATTAAATTAAAAAATATTTATGCGCAAACTTAGGACTTCCCTTAAAAACTCAAGCAGTTTACATGTGTGATTTCTTGTTTACCAGTGTCTTGGACGAAGTTTACAATTGAAGGGCGTGGTGCAACAACGAGATAAGTCCACTTTTTTAAATTGTTCAGTATGAATAAAAATCAATTTTTTTTTTAATGGCAAAAACGTAAAAAAAAATATTTCTACATATTTTAATTCTATTAATAGTACCCAAAAAGAATAAACACATTTGGGTTTTCTACATTCTTAAGATTTTTAAAAAATAATTTTCAAAATATAATAAATCAACAGTATTACAACTAAAACAGTGTGACCACAGTTTGGTGCAACAACCAGATAACTCCGGAGTTCTCTGGTTGTTGTACCAAAATCAAAAACAAGATAAATCCAATTTCATTAAAAATTATATATATATATATATATATATTTATCGGATTTAACTGGTTGTTGCACCAAAATGTAGATAATTTTTTCCTACACAATAATCCACGAAAAAGTGCATTTTCCAAAAAAGTGGACTTATCTCGTTGTTGCACCAAGCCCTTCAATTGCCGTCAAAAACAATGTCATTATCCATGCAAGAAGAACGTCTGCTTCTTGAACGTTCTACAGAAATATAGAACCTATTTTTTACTTTCTATGTAGTTCCAACGTAGAACACCTAGATGTGTATTGTTTTAAGTGTTTGTGCATTTAATTAATAAAAAACTATTCATAGAACTTTCACATTTTGTCTGGAATCAAAATGTTTTCTAGCAATTATATTTTAGCTTACAACAATTTAAATTGTATATCATATACCTCCTGTATTATATTTCGATTTACGAATTAAAGTTAATATCAAAATATCAAATTTAAGTATGTTATTATATATATAAATATACTCAATACTTGAGATAATTGGAGTTCATCAAATATTCACATAATTATTTCAATTAATTTTGGAATTGCCTGCATTTATAGCGTAATTCAATAATGTAAAAATTCAGTTGGAATATAAAATTACATTTTCGGTTGAGACCTGCAGTATACTCGGCTCATTTAGAAACATAAAAACATTCATAGTATTTCAACCGCGAAACGTCATTTCCCCCATTAAAATGTCACTTTCGCTCCCGTTTATCTAATTGCTAATGTTTCCAAGACCGTGATTGTACATACAAATTATCATTATTGTGTATTACTATGTAGCGTATCTATCTCTGGCTCTCGATAGAAAAAAATACCCTTCCACGTTAAGCGAAACAAATTACCCAAGAAAGGTACAATATAATATGTATTAATAATAAATAAATACTGATGGTTATATTTTCATTCTCCGCTCATCCCAAAACCCACCGCGGACGCAACACAAGTTTATTTACAAAGCTAAAACTATAAAAGCTATACGCCATCCGGCTAAATATTAATAAATAATTATTTTTAGATTCTGAACGGAGTAATGGAATCTATTGATTTTACAATGATGTGTGTTTTTTTTTTGTGTCTAAGATCACCTTTTTTGGTAGTAAAAATGCTTCGATTTCCTTAAACAACAACTTTTCTGTAAGGAAAGTGAATGTAGATGGTACTTGGGTAAGTCAAAAATCCAACTTTTTCAGAACTTTTTAAAAGCGTCGAAAAAAACGATGAAAAAAATTACGAAAAACAGGAAATTTTACGCAAATTCACGTTTTGACAAAATACATTTTTTTAAAATGCTCTAACTCAAAAACGAAAAATCCCAAACACTTAAAACTTTCACCAAATCTTTATATTGGCTTTTTCTATACATTGTTAAGTTTTAAAAGTATTTTGACTTATTTATTGACAATTTAAATTTTCAATTTTTGTAAGTTTTTTTTTTTTGAAATATCTATAAAATTTAATTGGCTAACCGAAAACTCTTAAAAATTTAATACAAGGTTTATAATAAGTTAAAATTATCGTCACTAAAAAATGTCGGAGATCGTTTCACTCAAATTTTTTTTATAAGCCCTTAAAGTTCAAATTTGTATAAAATGTGTCAAAATCATGATAATTTGCAAGTTATTTTGTAGATAAAAATTCATAAAATTTTTTCAGTTTATACTTAAAGATTAAAATTTTAACACTGGGTTATTCATAAGTTACTCTTCAAAAATCTATAAAACAATTTCTACTGAACTTGCATACTATTCTTTATATGATACTTATCATTGCATTCAAATTCAACAAATCCATTGTAATGACCTATCCTTTGAATGAGGTACACTCCACTCCCAACTGTACAGCAGAGCGAGGTCCATCCGGTTTTTTTTTTTTTTGTTTATTTAAATATACACAATCTGTAAATGTTGTTTTACAATAAGTGCATGTGATGGAGGTGACATGGCTTGAGTGGCTGGAGATAAGAAGTCTCGCATTGGAGGCACTTAAGGTGAGGATTTTAGGCTAGGAATTTAGTTATAGTAAATAAAATATTATTTTATAGTCTTTATCGGAATTTTTTTATTTAAGACTGTAAAATTTGGGGAAATATACTTTCCCAAGGAATAATTACCATTAACCGCATTAGTATTTATTATTTTATAGTACAGGAAAATAGTAAACATGAGTCATAAACAATGAAGAAAGATGCATGATTTCATTTTCACGTCTTCTATAAACTCATACTTAGATACCTATGGGATTAATAAAAGCGGCTGCGTATGAGTTGATTCCCGGGTACTTGTTTACCTGCAACGACACCGTTGATTTGATTCCCGGGTCATTAGAGGGTACTACGAGTTGATTCCCTATTGTTGTATATCAATTATCAATAGATTGCACGAGTAAAGAGTTTACGACCGTAAAGAGTTCAACCGTCACACACAACTCCCTCTTATGTCCACCGAGACATGTGTTACAAATTTTTACCAAATTTCTAAATTTTTTTATATTTTTTTACCTAGTTACTACTTACTACTAAATATTAATAATAATATTTTTTTTACCTAATTACTACTAAATGTTTTTAATTATAATAAATATAATATAATTTAATAAATAATTAATAAATAAAAATTAAATGATTTTCTATACATGAACCAACTAAAAAAAACAACATTTTTGAGAAACTTGTCAGCCAACCTCCTCGTGGTGTCTCTTGGGTTATGCTAATACTCTAATAGGCTGAATATTTTACTAAATATTGAATCAAATATATAATAACCTGGGAATCAACTCGTACGTACCTCTTAATGACCCGGGAATCAACTTATACGTACCTCTTAATGACCCGGGAATCAACTCGTACGTACCTCTTAATGACCCGGGAATCAAATAATACATGAGAAAGGTCTCGGGAATCAACTCACCTATTGCGGTAAAAACTATATGGCGATGTTATCTGAAGTCAATACGCATTAGATTGTCAGCTATTGTCTTTTGTCGTTTAAACATTAGACTGTAGGTCAGTTTAGGTAGGTCTTACGATCGTAAGAACGAAAACCCGAATGTACCCCGACAGAAATATCTGGTTTCATCTATATACCTACTTAGAATAATCCTATTTTAATTAATTCTCAAAGTATTTTTTATAAATCATAAATCATAACACGTATACAGCTTTGAAAAAATAATTTGAATACAATTTTTTTTTAATATATATATATATAGTTAGAAATTTAATATACTTAATTGCAAAAAACTTAAAGGAGCGTTGAGAGAAAATAAGGACGATTTAAAAAAAAATGTAGTTTCAATTAATCTTCTTCTAAAATATAATGTACGAGTAAAGCAGTAAAAAAGTGCAACTTGGTTTTAAAAATATTGCATTGGAACTGGACGCTGCGCCGCAAAAATGTTGCATTGGCACTGATCACTGCAAACGAGTTAAGTAACTATAATATGCATCGATAAAGGTAAATCTATTAATTTAGTATAACTATACATGAAATCAAAATTCAAAACATTTTCGAAATCGGCTAAATCATAAGATACAACTGACAGATTTTGATTTATATCATGCTGTCTTATTATAAAGTCACTTCGCGGATGCAAATATTAATCCGCCTAATTTATTATGATCAGAGTATTCTTTCATTCCCAATCAGCCTTCTATCAAAATGCTTAGTGTTACAATTAAATAGTAAATACCCATGGAATACATTTTTATTCCTAAGTTTTTTGTGTTATTCCTATAATAGCACCTCGAATCTCAATCCATGTAGTTATATTTAATAATATCAATTTGATCTGACATCCTCTCGCTATACCTCCATCATTTTTAATTGGCATTTGAATATTAAGATATTAACTTACTATACATGAATTCCAACATCTTATACAAACATTTTATAAGAAGTTAGATTAATATTATTAATATTAATCAATAATAGTAGAATTATATTAATAAATAGTAATAAGTACAAAAATACTATATTGTTTTCAATGAATAATTAATTTTGAGTAGCAGAGTGGGTATAATTATATCTACGTGATTGTAGCCATACGTCATACAGTAAAACCTCCACCACACACCGGTGTCGTAAGCCCGAGTAGGCAATTTCCACTTTTGGTCACGTATAGGTATGGGCTATGGGCAATGACGGATTTTCAACATTTTCTTGGGGAATGAGGTCCTGAAAAATTATATGTGTTTCTAACACATACCAAGTGACGAATAATCAATTGTAATCATGGAGACATAGAATACAATCCGTATAATATACAGCCACCGTTCGTCGATCATTGTCATTATGATAAAATTGAATAAAACTAAGTATATAATATAATATAATATAATATAATATATATCAGATTACATCGGCATCTAGGGGGGTCCGGACCCCAAGGACCCCCTCCCCCCGTAAGTCTGCCACTGATTATGGGTACACAGTGCAAATAATCTTAAACATCTTATAATATATAACTATATAATATAATGCAGTGTAATACGCCAAGCGTCTGTGTTTGTAATCTATCGCATTAATTGGTTTTATTTCAAATTGGTTTTCTATATAATTTTGAATAACACGCAGTATTAGTTATTATAAATATAAAAATATTAAGTTATGGGGCACTTCCAGTATATTGACGTACTTTAAATAAAAATAAAATTCAATTAACATTGAAGACAAAAAATATTAAAAAGTATTATACTGGTAAACATGTATTTAAATTAAATTTATTTAATAAATTAATAATAGTGAATGGTATCGGAAAAGTCCGTTGAACATTCAATAGTGAAGATGCAGTAACATTTTTTGAGGCAAACTATACAATTTGACTACCTCCATGGTTCCATCGCTTTAAAGTTTAATTTTAACATTTTTTTTCTTTTTTTTATGTTAAAAGTTATAAATATTATTATGTGTTTTAAGATATAATAGAAAATTGACTATATTTTTAATATGAACTTTAAACTAGAAGAGTCCAGTTGCGAATTGTTTAACTTAAACACCCATTTATCTAAATTTTTCCTATTAAAATTGTCTTAAAAATGAATGTTTAGCATCCAACGATGCAACTAGCTGGAGTTTTTTACAAGTTCGTCGCAAATAAAGCCGACATCCCAAAACTTATGTTCCTCAGCCATTTTGTATCCTTTTGTTTTATCGATATAGGACAGCCACCCGTAGTTTCTATATATGACTATGTGTCTGTGCGAGTCAAAAACTATGGTAGGTATTAGCTAGGTCATGATTCAAAATTTCAAAATGTTATAACAGCGTGTTATATAGTTAAAATCACGGCTGTGATCATACGTACCTACTATCGTAGTTATAGTTCAAATAGTGTTTATTTATTATCACGGCAGTTGCAGTTTACATTCTTGTTAATGGTTCGTGCACCTTGTATATTCTGATGATTGGCATTCACATCTAGACATCGCGAACAAAACTGATCCGAAAAAAAAATAATAGTACAATTGACACCGCTGACGTTTGAGAAACCAATTACCAGGGTCTTAGGTGTTTGCGGAAATCCATCTCAGGGACATAATAAGCATTACCTATTACCTTAGATCATATACACTGGATAGAGCTATGACTTAAAATTTTGAAGCATAGCAGTTCGAGCCCGAAGTCATCATTGCGCATGCGCAAACCTATTTTATGATAAGAGATTACTGATGAACATATAAAACACAAAATAATAGCCGTCGTGACGCACTGATGTTGTCTTATTCATTATACATATTATAATTTATATTATCCATTGAGTGTTTGAATTGAGTTCCTTTACTAAGACTGTAAAAATAAATAAAATTGCCAAAATGAATAAACTTGGCAAGACCCACATTTGTTGTATTTTATGTCTAAAATCGCCAATAAAAGTATCCGGTATTAAATTACATCGGTAATAATTAAATAATACTCATATAAATTACAAATATATTAGCAAATTTGTGTAACATTTCATTTTTTTTTTTTCACTTCAAAATTTGCTAAGAGATATCAGTACCTAATCACACATTACTAGTTACTACCCATAGAGTAATATTACTACCCCGTCCCGCGCGATCTATTTCATATCTGACGCCTGCGCAATACGTACATCGGGCCCGATCAGGTCTGCTTCAAATACGAACTACGCGAGATATACGCTATAGCTCTATCCAGTGTATATGATCTATTTTTTTATAAGCCTATTACCTATATTTATTACTTATATATATATAATATTATACATATTACCTATTTGGTATTATGGTTAGTGGTTATGGTAGTACATTTTAAACGATTTATTTCAAAATTTACAAAATACATTTGAAAATCTAACGATCATTTCCCTCAAAAATTCGAAATAAGATTAAATTTAATTAACATGAACAATTATTATAAGTTTTAACATGTTGGTTAGGTTAAATTTAGGATTACGGATTAATTTAGGGTCGATGAAATGATTTTATTCATAATATATTACAATGGTCACATAATAGTAAAGGGCGTATCGCGTATGGTTACCTAATATTGTTATAGCTACCTACCGCGGTTATCAAGATATTTGGTACTTATGTATAGATTTAATTTACTTAATAAATAATTTAATAATCAAAACTATATAAAATATATATATATATATATATATATATATATATTGGTAGGTATTCGCTATGTATTCATTACCTAATCAGTATTGTAGACACTTCCTAGTTGGTAGTTCCTATTAAATATTAAAGACACGGTTTGAAATAATTTTCTTATTTCTAATAATACAATAATTAAAAAAACATTATGACAAACCAAGGTTGCAGTTCGGATAATATGCAAAATTTAAATTATTTGGAACAAGAAACTGTTTATAAAGATGCATTAAAAAAGCTATACTTTGAAATAGAATACTGGCAATTCAAAATTAAAATGATTTCTAATATGAAAAACATAGAAACTCAAAAAAAGAATGATCAACTTATTGAAATGGTGTGTATTATAGGTACTATTATATACACCTATGTATAATTTACTAATAATTATTTCCTACCTCATTAATAATTCTAATAGTTTGACCGTTCTAAATTGTAAAGTCATATGTTCAATTCATATTTAAATTTTAAAATGTTTTCGTTCCATAAATTAATTTAATTATTATTATAAATTAATAAATCAGTTAATTATTAATGTTTTACAAAATATATTTTTATCTTCATAAACAATAAAGTACTATTACAAAAAACACTAGCAAGTAGCAGGTATTACCTACTAAAACTATAAAAAAAACTTCTTAACAATGTAAAATAGGTTTATACTATTAGAGTATTTGGGTAGGTACCTACTTGATAATTGATATAATTCTGTACAGAGACAAATGTTTTCATATATACTCTGAACTCTCTATATTAGTTGCAATTTAATTAATATTGGTACTTGCAGAAAAATCTTCAAGATAAAGTTAATAAAAAAAAAATGGAAAATTGTGATTATGTACATAATTGTATAGAAAATAATTGGTTAGCAAGTTTAGAAAATAACTTTGAAATTCTAACACAAAAAAAAGGTAAGCTATAACAAATCAATAGCTGACATGATAAGATTTATAAGACATGAGTACACAAATATTTCATTAAGAATCATACATTTTTATGCTACTAATTAAAACAGTTAAATTCAAATTATTTTATTTTAATAATTTGTATCTATTTAAATAATTTTAAGAGTTTGAAAAATGTGATTCAAACAATTTATACATCTATAAAAAAGCAGAGGATGAATTAAATGAAATAAAATCTTTTCTTAAAGGGTTAAATTTGAAAAGAGATCAACTTAATCAATTAGCTGAGTAAGTAATTCAGATTTAAGGAATTTAAAAAATATTTTTTTAAAAAACTAGGTATTAAGTTTTATGAATTATGACCAATATTATTTTGTCTGGCCACATGTTTTAAATTGCTATTACTATTGCCAGATTGTCTATTCAGTATAAGCGTATAAGTACCTAGGTACCTATCTATCTAGATGTATTTAATACTAGGTTATTAATTAATATACTCCATGAAAGTATTATCACTAATAATATAATAATGCACTAATGCTTTTAAGAATGAAATGTTTTCCAAAAAATTGTACATTTGTCATTTAAGTTATACTTATAATTTAATTTTTTTAAATGTTATATTATTTATATTATTTGAATTATAACTAATATTTTTAGTTTACACGACAGTTGGAGTTTCTTCATGTGAGGATAAAATCATACATTTGCGATACCTCTTAATATTATTAAATGCTTAAGTTTTCAGTAATGAAGTTGTGGCACCAGTTCCTTTTAAGATGTCTAGTTGCATTTCTAGGGAATGTGAATGTCTTATTGAGCTTTGAGCAAATGGTTGGATTTATCTTGCAGTTTGGTGTGAAAGCGTTTATAGAAGAAAACTGCCGTTTCGTTGATTGAAAATGATTCAAGGTTGGAATTTAAGGACTCATTTGAGACATATCAGGGTGCGCCAGTAATTATACGCAGATAAATATTTTGAATAGCTTTAACTTTCAAGCTATGTAGTAAAAGGAATTCTTTTATTTGAATTAATAACAGATTCCCATATTACAATGCTATACGCTCACAGTGGTTGAAGTTTTATATAAAATAATTTTGATTGGTAAGGTTAAGTTTGAAAGAAGAAGTGGCTTTAAATGTAATTTATTTTGTTTGTCTATAAGATGAAGTCAGGTTAAGCATCTGTTGTGTTAATTTCATTTTATAATTTAGCAGAAACATCAAAATGCAAATGAATTACATCTAGTAATTTAAACTGCATCAATTTATGGCCAAATAAAATTATTTAAAATAATAAATAATTTATAGAAAAAACAGCATTTCTTTTGTACAAAAATAAACATATGTTAAGATTAGTTTTTTCAAAATTAATTTCATTAATAAAAATAAATCTAATACAATTTTCAAATTTATCAATTAAATACTTTTTAAAAATTACTTAATTCTAATTATGAGTATTAGCAATTACTGATAGTTACTAATTACTAGTCAGTAGCAGCGTGAACTTTAATAACTAGTGATTCTCAATTTGTTTGGACACCAACTCACCAATATTGGTCATAAAAATGCTTACTACCTTTAAAATTACCATTGACATCTTAACCACTGTTAATCACAGCATACACCACCGCTTGACCGTTAGAAAAACTTGAGTCTCGTGCCTCACAAAAATACCTTAGCACAGCCAATAAGTATTGTAGTAGTATGTTTTAATTTATCAATACATTTTTTAATTATTTGTTATCTTATAGATTAACAAATAAAATTAATAATATTGAACATTCGATTACTGTATGGAATGATAAGATTTATAAGATTGAAAATGGAATGTCAGTGTTGGAGTAGAAATTGATACGACAAACATAATGAAACAAATGATCTTTATTGTATTTCAAAATTAACTAAACAAATGTAATTTAAATTAAATTTAATAGTAACATTGATAAATTATATTTAATACAACTCAGTCTTAGGAAAAAAAAAAACATTGTACATAATATTAACATTATGTACTAATTGTAACAGTTGAAGAAAAATATATGTTGAAATAAAGATAAATTATACAATAATTAGTTAAATAAAGTAATGGTTAAGTGTAGTAAGAGTATACTAATTTAGTATCACAAAGTTTATTAATCAATAATCAAAATATTGTTTTTTTAAGCTTGTTAATCAATTTAATAAAAGTTAAATTGATCAAGAAATGTTCTCAACTCGACTAAAATAGTAATTGGATTAGGAGAATTGATTCGCTTACTTTCAAATTCGGCCACAGTATTTTCTAGTTCTTTTTTTATTGATGCTTCAATATCTAAATGAGCAACATGCTTAACAGTTGGCTGACTGTTTAAAATGTCATTGAATTTTTCTATCTCAAACTTTAGATTCTGATAAAACTCTAACATCACCCTTTTACAATTTTCATTTTCCTTTCCAACTGGACTATTTGATATTGAACATCCATTTTGTTTTGATGAAACTTTCTCAAGACTTGATTCTTCTTTTGTCAAATTAATATTGGCACAAGTTATATCACAATTTTCATTGGTATTATTATTTTGGTAATTATCTATTGCCTTGTTTTGAACGGATTTGTCTAAATCAATTTTTTCTTTTTCATTAGAATTTGTATCGATAGTTACGTTGCATTTTTTTAAATTTTTAATTAAACATTTAACATCAGTTATATCTAAATCTTCAGTCAATTCTGTTTTAGTATCTAAGGCCGTAGCGTTGTCTATTTCTTCTATATTTTCCCTTCCATTACTATTGGATTTTAAACAGCTATTGATTGTGTCTAAAATAATTAAATAATAAGTTAAGTATCAAGTCATAAGCAGTATAACAATTTAAAACTTACCTTGAGTACAAATTGAAGAAGAATCTGTGGTCAGTAATAGATTAATGCGTTCAATTTCATTTTTAGCGTTAAAATAGTCCAACGTTTCAGGATCCATTAAATCAAATTTATAGTTTTTAAATATTTCTTGAAATTGTTGAGTTAAAATAATAATTTCATCATAAGTTTTGTTTTCAAGCTTTTCCATATTAATATCATTTTCTTCAATTGACAAATTAATTTTTTTATTGAAACTATTGCAAAGAGGTTTTAACCACGACAAACAAGTATGACAAACATAAGCTCGAATAGTTTTCATGTGATTTTCATTTAATTCAAAATTTGCAAATAAATTTAATGATAGTGGTCCTAAAGTAAAAAATTGAATTAAAAATAGATTTATTTATACAAAAATAGTTTAATTTACCTTCAGGGAAAATCCACATAATCAATCTTGAGAGAAGCTTGTTGAACTGTGATTTAGAATCTGCGTAAACTGTTTCATAGTTATATGCTACAGCAAAACACTTAATTATACATTTTTGAGCTTCTATAGTGAATAATCCAGTTTTTTTGTATTCTAGAGCTATTAAACAAAACTGCCCTGCTATGAATACAGTCATCTAAATATAATAAAAAAAAATTTTATTTGCTGTACTTAAATTAATGGTAATTAGATAATAAATTGTTGTCTAATCATTCCATTTATATTAGATATAATAATTTAATACTAAAATAAGTTATTTTATTATCAATACTCTCTATAGGTTTAAATAAATATTAATTGCCGTATGTATGAAAAATCATCACTTGAAAATGGCTCGAATTTGGCTTAATTTTTAAATTTTTATTTTGATATGTAATTATTAGGATAAGGTTTGTATGAAAAACAATTTTCGAAAACCTAGAAATTAAGAATTAATTAAAATTCATTAAAACTGTTCCGTGCAAGACCAGGTAATTTAACTAGTTAATGACAAAACTGATATTCGAATAACATGAATTCAGCTTAATTTAAGTAAAAAAACACAAAAGTAGAAATTTCAAATAAAATCTTTTAATTTTTTTTTTAAATAGTTTAACTTACCTTTGGCATCAAAAGAGCAGAGTCTGATATAAATTCTGATTCCACTGTTCTAACTAGATGGTTGTAATATTCAGGTTTGTATTCTACATGCTCAAGAATATGATTAAATATAGAAACATTTTCCTTGTTTACAGAAGGACAAATCCAATTTTTAATTATGGCATGAGTGACTTTGGTTTCCAATTCATACATTACTTCATGAACTCCAATCCACATGTTTAAATACTAGAAAAAAAATATAACTCATCATAAAAATTTAAAATACTGTTTAAATATAAAATACACTTATACATACATCAAGTTTCGGATGATCTTTCATGAACTCTCTAGCTTCATTCCATTTATGTTGTTTGAAATAATCTGTTTTAAGTACATTAATAACCAATGATTTTTCCATGTCTTCATCAATGTATCTAGCCAATTTGGCTGCTAATAATAATTCTTTTGTTTGTTTAATTTTTATCAAGCAAGAAATAGCATTTCGTGCATCACCAATACTTAAATAACTAAAATAAAAATTAATAGCAATATAATCATTACATATTAAACAAATTAACTTTAAAATATTATACTAACCAGTGAGCAGCTTCTTTGGGATGTCCATGATGTACATTATATTCAGCCCACTTTTTTGTTATTTCTAACACAAGTTCATTATCTGGGTTTTCTTGGCTTTTAACTACTGATAAAGCTTCACGGTAAAGATTATTTTTAAGTAACATCATAGCTGCTTCTTTTATCTTTTTTATGGCTACTAAATATGTAGATGCTTTTGTAACATCTCCAATATCCTCTAATTGTACTGCATATGCATCACACATTTTTGACCATAATCTTAACACAAATAATAAATATAATAATATATTACAAAACAGAAAAATATTATAATACATACTCATAACTAATACTTGGTGCTACTGCTATCATCCAATCATTAATAGTTTTTGTTTTAATTGCATCCGTAAAATAACATTCTAAATTTTGACCCCATATATTTATATTATTAACACAAGGAGTAATTTGATTTGAAGATTTCTTTTTTAATGCATTATCTGTAAAAAATAACAATTTAAAAATTATTTAATATTTATTTATTGAAGATTTTGTTATACAAATTTTTAATCTTCTGGAGGCCATACATATTTATATTCCAAGTTTATTCAAATAGGTAAACTCAGCATTAAAGGTTAAATATTAGTAACTAATAAATACTATGATATTTACAATAATATTCATAATATTCAAATTAAGCATTTAGATTTTTACTGTAGATTACACAAATTAGCATCATTCTTTAGATTATTATTATAGTTCATACAATCAATATTGCTTAATGATTAACAATTTATCTTATTTAATTAGTATTATTATAAAACTTAGACAAATATAGTAGAACTATTAGAGATTTTACATTATCAATATTCTATTGGTAAAAGCTACCTATACACCAGAAATTTTTAGATCATTTACAGTTAATAAGCTAATTTAAATGATTTACACTTCTTTAATAGTTAAAGTATGAATAACTTATTATAGCCCGCAACATGAAAAGGGGTCCCTGCCCGTCACGAACCTAGCGGCCGTTTTGCCTCAGTAGTCCGTAACATAATTAAACTAATTGCCGTGTATATTACGAGTGGCGGCAGCCACTCAGTATGCGGTATAGGTTGATAACCAATAGCTAGCGGGTAGGGAAGCAGCAGTGGGTCGCGGTACACAGGGGCCATTTTTCATGTCGTGGACTATAGTGAATAAAACTTAATAATTAAGGTTGTCATCAGTGGTCGAAGTGGGGGATACGGAGGGATGACATCCTTCTACTTTTTTGTATTTATATTTTTCATCCCTCTACTTATTTTGTCTAGAATAACACATTTTTCCTAAGACTTGTGTTTTAAAATGAAATAATTAGTATAATTTTTATATTTATACCTATGTATAAGAAAAATTTTTATTTTTCGTATAGGCCGTTTCGCAATCATATTATCTATACCCGTATTTAGAGCCATGGATTAAGAATTAACACATACCTTAGTTTTGTTTGGAGCTAATAACATAATATTTTAATATCACAAAACAATAACAATATATAATATAAATAAAATATTTTATCAATTTTATCAGTTTTTTTGCTACTAAATTTGAAAATATGTTATTTATTTGTTTAGTTTTAAAGATTATTTATGATAGAATAAGATTGTAGTATTCTGATGCATAAACAAAATGTGAACTATAAAAAAAAATACTATACAAGGTATGAAGAATGTTATGATGATATCAGGAAATCTGAATTGTAAGGCATTCCTCCATTTATCTTGAGCCATTTCGACCACTGGTTGTCATATAATTTCACACAGCCCCCAGATATTATAGAAATCATTTTAAAAATTACATAATACATGCTAGAAAAACTATTTTTATAATTTATTATTTAATATTTTATAATATTTTACTTTTGGATGGATTAGTAGTATACTGACGTTTTAGATCCATTATAGTTTACATCTTTTGAGATGTTCACTACGCACTGGTATGAATATTATGTAATGAGTTAAAAATGATAATATACTACTCAAAAAAAAAAAATAAAATATAAATAGAATTACATAAATCCTTAAGAATTATTAAAAACAGACTCCCTAAGATGTACGAACTAATAGAATATTTACTCTCCAAACTTGCTACAAAAAATAAAAATTCTTGGCTTATTAAACTAAACAAGTTTGATAGTTTATGATGGGATTTTAAATAGTCTTAAACTACACATTGAAAATGAGTCAAAATAATTAATAACCTATTTGTATTATAATATTTACAAATTTTTAAAAATAACAATAAATATTAAGATTCATGTACTTACATTCTTCAACTAATAATTGTTTAATTTGTTGTGTTGTGCCAAAAAATGATAAGTAATTAATATCTTCATCATCTACAGCTATTTTGTTTTCATAATTAGAATTAATAAATCCATCAACAGCTTTTTCTAAATATTTTCCCATAAAAAGTTCATAGCTTGATCCAGGAAATTGTTGTATTTTGTTTGTGTGTTCTTTGCTAGATTCAGTGCTTTCTGTAAATTAAATTAAAGTCCAATATAACAATAAATAAATATATCTTTTTTTGTAATAAAGAGATAACTTAATAATTTTATTAGAAATTCAAATGTAAAGAATTAACTAATTTAGGATTTCTAAATTCTAAGTAAAATAATCAAATCACTCTCATTTTCACATTTAACAAAGTTACCTGATGACTGATAATTTCATCGTTTAATTTTATAATTGGTAGTTATTAGTTTATTTTTATTTTCTCTTTAGACAGTTACCAAGAGAGAAACAGACAGTGACGAGGGTTTGAACCAACTACAATGCACTGCCACCTTAATTATCTTGGCCACTAAATACTCACCATTAATCATTACCAATAAATATTATCATTACATATACCTAATCAGGTATTTGAATACTATAAATATTTTGGTACACAAAAATTGATAAAATTCAACTTTAAGTATAAATAATATGAAATATAAAACTTATATAATTTTAAAGATAAAACAAATTTGATTTTGTATTAGTTAAATAAATTGAATAAATATTAAATACCAGTTTTAGAACAATCCATATCTTTAATAACAATTTTTTCTTTGACAATATTAGGACTCTCTTGATTTTCTATAACATAATAAATAGTTATTTAAATACTTAATATATAATATAATAATACTTCTAAATAGTAAATAATAAATATGCTTTCATTTACTTTTGAAATCTATTGATGCATTATGCAAATCTTTAGACAATCGCCATGCATGTACAGAGTGATCAGCTGAGCCAGTAAATACTATATCAGAATCTAATGGCGAAAACATACCACACAAAACAGTACATAAGTGTTTTGAATAAACTCCAATGAGTGTACATTTTTGTACATCCCATACCTAAAATAATAATTATTAATGAAACATATTTTCTTTTTACTGGGTATTTTTGTTTAAAGTAGAAGTATTTTTATTCATTTATAGAAGATTAAATCAAACTTAGTCAATAATAAACAACTAAATTTTAAGTATGCTAATAATAATTTATGTAATAGATGTGAACATTTAAAATATTTAGTACGTTAATTTTTATTAAAACTATGAAGCTTTAACACCTGCATGTGTTGTCTTAGTCTTACAAATATTTATATACAACAGCACATTTGAGTCCAGTAGTTCAAATGCTGTGTAGTTAGCTTTAATATTAGAATAAACTAACTTAATATCAAAAAATTGGGAAGAACATTTTTGTGTTTAATTGGGCAGATTCTACAATATTCTAAATTTTAAGCAAGTTATGAGTTTTTTTAAATTGCAATACTTTAAGTATTCATAACTCACATAAAAATTAAAATACTGTAAAATATCAACCAACAAAATATAGATAATGTTCTTTCCATGACATTTGGTAATAGGTTCTATTACTTTAATGTTAAAGCCATAGATAATAAATGAACAGATTGGAAATTAACCCAAATTGTTGGTTCGTAAATAATAAAAAACTAACGACATGTTTTTTTTTTTTAATGATAAAAATTTTCTTTTTTTTGTTTTGGGAATTTTACTGTGGTTATCATTTTATATAAATTAACTCAATGAACAATAATTTGGAAGGAAAATTAGTTTTCCATTTTTTTTCTTAATATTTCTTATCAAAACACTAATTAATAATTCAACTCAGTTGGCCACCATCATGAGATTAGTATAGGCAAGTCCTATTAATTAATTTATTATCTATGATTAAAGCTAACAATATAGAGTTTTGAACTACTGAACAGAAATTTGGTATGTTGTAAATTTGTAAAACTGAGACAACACATAAAAGTGTGGTGCACTCTTAAGTACAATTCATAGTAAATTTAAACTTGTACTCAAACTCTAAAGGCAACAGTAGATAATAGTAAGGGCGGACAAAAAAAATGTACACACTATTAGTTGTGTGAGTGGCTGACTGCAAACTCAGTATCCAATCCTTTTTGATAAAAAACCAATAGCAAACATTTTCCATAATATTGTTGAGTTCAGAAAAATATTTTTAACTTTGGAAAAATTTGAAACTGTTAGAAGTGTTTGAACTTTCATTAATATAACTATAGTTTAAGCTTAAAATGTTCAATAATAAATAACAAAAGATATTTTTAAATTATATTAAGAGGTTGCCACACCCTTATGTTGTCTCACTCTACGTTAAGTTGGCTTAATTATTAAAGTAATCTCACCTATTACTGAATTTACATTATTATTAAAGTAAATAATATTATCTGTATCTTCTCATAGGGTTTTAACATTTTAATTTGCTACATAGTTGAAGTTATACGCTTTATAAAAATTATAATTACCTTAAAATTAAACTTTTGTGAAAAAACTACAAGATATAGATAATATAGATCCCTTTAAGTTCAATTATAAGTTAGTTTACTTTAATACTAAAGATAAGAACATAAAATCGATTTTACTAAAAGCAAATTTGCCATGTTGTACATTTATAAAAAATAACACATGTAGGTATGGCACTATTTTAATTTAACAAGTAATATATAAATATAACTAATAGTTTTACTTGAACATACTTTGGCAGTAAAATCATTTGAACAACTTAAAAGCATTAAATTTCGATGAGGGTTCCATGCTAGTTCATTAATTTTTTCTTTATGTCCTTTAAATTCTACAACTAGTATTGGTTTACCATCTGTAAAGAAAAATAATGAAATCACAACTAATTTAAATTTATAAAAAAATTAACTACCTTCATCTAGTCGATGAACTCTTATGCAGTGAGAACTTGATGCAAAATAATTTTTATACTTAGACTCTTCACTATAATCACAAGTAACATGGGCAGGATGCCAAACAATACACTCAACAGACTGTTCATGACCATACAATGTATGATTAAGTTTTAACGTATCTCCATCTAATAAATAAATACTCCTAGAATAAATAACAATTAATATATAACATTCTTTCATTTACCTAAAATTTAAAAAATTACCCATTTGAATTGCCTAATGCAACAACATCATAATCTGGTTTCCAAGCCATTTCAATGCGTCTAACAGGTGTTGTAAGCTTATCTTCAATTTCATTAAATTGTACATATTCCTTAATATCAGTTGGATCTGGAATATTATTAGATTTTAACAGGTTAAATTTTTCAGTTTTTATTATTTTAATTTAAAGATCAACCTTTTCAGGATTATATATATATTACCTTTCCAAAGACTCATGTCACTATAAATTAAAATCTGACCATTGCCAACTGCATAGAGAGCAAGCTTGGAATCATTGAGCAATTTAGCTTTAGGCAATGGTGCCCAACATAAACGATACACTGGATGAGAAAGAACAGTTTTCAATAAATTTACATTGTTTCTTTTTCTAGTTAAATTAAAAATTCCAACACGGCCATCACTGCTGCCAAATGCTAATAAACCTTCATCTTGTGGATGAAACGCCAACTAAAAGAATATTTAAATATTAAGTATTTATGAAAAAAAATTAATAAAAAAATAATGATGATGATGAATCTTTGCAACTTACAGATAAAACTTTTGAGTCAATAGAATAACTCAATGGGATTAGTTCTAATTGTCTTTTATTAGATACATTCCAATAATAAATTCTTCCATCACCAAGACCAAATGCAAAGCTATAAATAATTTAAATGTAAGTAAAAATGTATGATGATTGTTAATTTATTATTTGTCATTTACTTACTCAGCTGAATTAACTGGTGAAAGAGCAAAACAGTATACAAAACCACCGAGTGTTGGTACTTCTAATGGTAATTCACTAGTTTCTTTGGTATCAAATAATGGTGTTCGAATTAATTTTCTTCCCATACAAGATGACCATAAGTAGGGTTTAACTGACTTACTAATG
The DNA here is from genome assembly GCA_025469195.1 of Chaitophorus viminalis. Taxonomy (NCBI): domain Eukaryota; kingdom Metazoa; phylum Arthropoda; class Insecta; order Hemiptera; family Aphididae; genus Chaitophorus; species Chaitophorus viminalis. The sequence goes on from JAIPRK010000299.1 coordinate 238,069, forward strand.
AAATTAAATATGGTCAAGTTAATACAGAAAATATTTTAAATTTAATTGTACATACGAAGAACATGCCAAAGAAAAAATCACATCCTTGTGATTATCACTAAGCAAAGTAATTATTGGGTCAGTTAATTTGTTTTGTTGTAGTTCAATTTTAATAATTTCACCATAGGCCGATGTAATAATAATTGTAGTAGGGTCAATCCATTTAAGACAACCCCAAATTAAATTTGTTTTATTTCTGAAAATGAAAATTCAATACATGAATATATTATTGTAAACACTTGATAATAATTATTTAGAACAAATTAAAATAATTTATGTCATTAATAGTTAGGTTTACTCGTTTTCTTATTTAAATTCTATGGACCAATTGCTGTTCAATGTTTATAACTCACATCATTAAAATACAGCTAAGCTAATGGACAAATCTACATCTTAGTAACCTTAATTGACAATTTAAAGCTTATCAGGATTACAATTACTTCTTTCTCACATAAGTCATACTTTATTCCCTCCACATTCTATAAAATTATTGGTAAACAATCTTCTCTTAACATTCTCCATAGCATTTTTTAGTGAGTAAACTTACTGATCATAATACAGTTATTACAACAAACTAATAATTGTGTCTAAAATAGTGTCAATAATAAAAATAATAATAATAAAAACTGAATAAATATCATATTATATATACTTGAAAATAGATTTTCTCATTGGACGCATAGGCAATGATACTGTAGCTTCCCTGAACATATCTAAACCAGCACGGCATATATATATACCAGTTCTATCACAGGCTGTTGATGCAAGTAACAATGGCTGTGTAGATTGATCAGAACTTATTGGACTATAAGGAACTGGACACCAAGCTAGAGATACAATATTTCTTTCGTGGTAATGTAGTTTATGTAAAAGACGACCCTCACCTAAATAAAAATTATTATAAAATTTCAGAAATATTTTATAAGTATTTAATCATACCAGTTAAGTCATATACAATAGTATGGCCATTTTTACATCCTATAGCAATTAAATTTGTTTTATGAGGACAAGCAGCTAATGTTAAAGGTGATACTTTAACATCCAACGTAAAATTACGCATTGTTAATGCTTGAATATCCCATTTATGTAAAGTTCCTGCATCGGACATTGCTACAACAGTTGAACTTCCATACAACCATGCAACATCTAATAAAGCAATGTTCTTATTTTTTTTATTCTAAAAGAAAAATAATTAAAAATGTATTAAATATATTTATTTTATTTTGTAAACATTTGTATCTTATAAATTAAATTAATTAAGTAATATATTTTATGGTTCTAAAGCTTAACAATACAATAAATTATTTTTATAATAATATAAATAATGTATAGATGAATTAAGAAACCTAACAATTATAAAATTAAAATATTAGAATGTATTTTATTAAATATTTAAGAAGGCATTATAAGAACAATGAGGGGCATATTTTTAATACCACAATATGAACCTTATTTACTTATTATAAACATAAAAATATCCACCAAATTCATAAAATGAAATTTAAACATTTAAATTTATGTATTAAATATATCAAACTATATGGTTATTATTTAAAAGAAAAACATTTATGTTGATTATGACTTAAGAATTGATTCATTTTGGAACCAACCAACATTACTTTATATTTAGATGGTTCCATGTATATTAATACAGTTTGGTAGATATCGTAAGTATACGAGTAAATATAAGTTATCCTTATATTAATATAAAACTTTAATGTTTAATTTAAATAATAAAATGAAACAACTTACTCCAAAAGAATGTATATGTTCACAGACCATGGTCTTTACATTCCAAATGTAAATATTAACCTCATCAATAGAAGCTAGGTAAAAAGCATCTTCTTGGGTATCGGTTTCATGAGAAAATGATACAGCACCTATACGACCACAAGCCATTTTTGTATTCAATCTAAGACGATTGTATTGTAAGTCATAGACACTGTTGCCTTCCAAACCCTTAACCAAGACTATAATTGACCTTGAACCATATGCAAGTAAGTTTCCATATCGATCCATGGTCATGACATTTGATTTGTACCAGTTCAAAGACTGGGTAATTTCGAAGGTACTCATGGTTCTATAATGAAATAATATAAAACTCATTAAACGACAATAGTTATGCACATATTATTAGAAGAACACAATCATTAAATGAATTAATTCTGTTTTCTATACATGATTTGTTGTAGAACATCATCTTTGTACTTCATTGAGAGAGTATTTCACTCATTTTCCCAATCCACGCTATTGGAGCATATTTCCACAGATGTGGATCATCTTACTTACAACCGAGAAGGGGGGGGGGAACGTCCAAATAAAAGGAAAAAAAACGATCGAAAATCGCATTTATAGTAGATATTGGTTGGAACGAAGTCTCGATAACAACAGAAGCAATTGAAAGTAAAGTACAATGGTGATTAACTTAATGCTTATTAGCGACTATAGTGCATGCACTATAATATCAACGTTAAGATTTCAAAACTTAACTGCATGCCTTAAGCGACTTACCGGTTTGGACTACCGAGCGAGACGAAGTAGCAGAACGGTACAGGTGATGGTGGTGATCTTTGTATCGAGTGCGATGAAGAACATGAGCGGGATATTGTCGCTTTAACTGGACGCTATGACACGGCAATCGGATTCAAACGGACGTCGATGTGTGATCGCGGGAACAACGAATTCGCGAGGCAAAAGAGTTCAAACGGTTGAAACGATTTTACGAATTCGTAATGTTATACTGTTTGAGCAGCAGCTGTACCCGGCGTCGTTTAGTTATCACGTGCGCGCGACAGTTTCTTTCTTTTTATCTCTACGGCCTTGGGGGCAGCAGCAGGCTCGCTCGCTCATTCAATGGAATACCAGTCACCACAGAATATACCGTAACCGGGCGCACGGTAATTTCGGGCCTATGGCCGTCACGTTGCCGCACCTGCCGTTTGCGCCTGGCACCTTTTTGTTCAGTGCGCCATCTTGTTCGCGTGTGACGGCTGTGTTGACGACTGCCAGCCGTTTAAGGGGCTCAACAGCGCCGCGCACCACAACGGCACAGTGTCCGTCCGCCCGTCCGTCTCGCCAGATCGGATCGTCCGCGACCAGAAGAACCGCCGACCCGTGGCACACCAGACCGCATCCGAGGTGAGTTCACGGCAATGGCCGTTCGTTTTGCTGCGCATCGGTTCGACACGGTCGTCCGGTGACGGGTCTCGCGTGGTGTATGCAATTACGCGTACACGCACGCACACACCGAAGTATGACGGGGCTTTTAATTTTTTGTTTTCCCCTTTCTTAGGCCTAACGTATAGGCAACGCACGCGAACGTACGTGACGTTAACGGAGACACCCGTGTCTGATATGTTGCGTTCTCGCATACGTACCTACTACCCCGAAAAGCCGTTTTCCCCCTGTTCAATTTTCGTTAAATCTTTTGGCGACCGATCCCCCTCCCCCCCCCCCGTTAGGTTCCCGGTATCGCTGTGCACGGCAGCTACGCCCCTTGGTGTCCCCCCGTGTACGATGAATATTTTCGGTACGCGACTTTATTGTAAGAACGTCATAGTTAAGGATTTTAGCCGTTTTATATTTTTAGCGTTTTTACGCCACTTCAATAATATTGTATTCAACGCAACTTGTCGTGTTTTCTCTCCCCCGTAGTTATTCGTGTAATTGTTTACACTTTTATTTTGGATGAAAAAATAAAAAAAAAACGTTTCATTGTTATCGAGAAAGGAGAACGACGTATTACATAATTATTGACGTTTCGAAATTATTTTTGAATATCGGTTCTGCCCGTTACAATATTAAATAAAAACAAATTTTGTTGTAACACCTTGTGTCCGTTTTAAAATTGATGAAAACTCGTATAAAATAGTAAAAGTCATATAATAATAATTATCGGCACGAGTCAAATCATGGCTGTCTCGGCTGATCTATTATCATTGTGTTATTGTTATTGTCACAGAATACATTATATTCTATCATTTTCAGTATGTTTGTAGAACCTTTAATCATTGGTATTATTAAAATGTCTGAAAAATCTGTCCTCATTTAGAATTTATTATATGTAATCAATTGGGCATAATAAATTATGTTTAAATGATTTTTAATCTTTTAATATACTTATCTACTATATCCGATGATTTTATTTTCTATTAGAAAATATTCAACTTAGTTTAATGTTTTAGGTTGTGTAGTGTGATAATAATAATATTCAAAATACAATTTATCTTAATTTAAAACCTAAGCGAAAAAAAAACTACTTGATTCATGTCGATGCAATGATATACATAGAATACTCAACTGGATTCATGAAATCTATGACTAAAGGCCTTGAGTTACTCAACAAATTATCACTTAAACAAATACATTAATTAGATAGTACCTAATTGGTAATAGCATTGATTCTATATTAATATAGTACTATAGTAGTATATAATAGTAAATATAAGTAATATATAATCAATGGTAATAGTTTATCAAAATACCATTTTGTTATTCAAATATATATTTTTTTGTCTTATAATATCTCAATGTTAAATTAAAGTACATATAAATATTTTCTTAAATGTTCTTCAAACATTTTAATAATATATTGTTGAGTCCTTCAATATAACAATACTTTATTGTCTAGTTCTTTTTTAAACTGCAATTTGGTTTGTGAGTATAATGATTTAATTTTTTTAAGTGTTTTAATTTTAAAGATTAAAACATGGAGACACCTCCAAGAACACCCCCAAGGAAACGTGGTCGTCCACGAGTAATCAAAGTAGAAAAACACAGCCCTAAACCTGAAGATTTAGAAGAAATATTACAAGAGATCAATGACGATGATATTAATGAATTTGAGTACATTCAAAATGGAATGCAGGACTATTTACTTGTCAAAAATAAGAAAAATATCAATAACAATGAAGATGTTTATGACTTTGATGTTGAAAAGGAAGATGGACCTGGAATAAGTAATTTAATAATTTTTTATTTTTATAAATAACTATACTCTTTTATTAATTTATGTACAATTTTCTATGTATAAGAAAATATTAAAACGGAAGAAAAGCCTGAACCAGAACAGCTAGAACATGCTTGTGATATATGTCCAAGAACATTCAAGACACTTCCTGGTTTAAAAAGACATAAAACTTCACATGACCGCAAACCTCAACAAAATAAAAGTAAAATAACTAATAAGTCAATTTATATTTTGATACCATTTTAATTGTTATTTTTTTTTTTTTTTTTTTAGACCGCAATGAAGAAACTGTAAAAAAAGAAATGCGTAGTTGTGACTGTTGTGGTGAAGATTTAGCTACTGCTCATACGGTTTGAAAAGCATAACATTAATCATTATTAAAAAACAAATTAAATAATTAAACATTTTTAGAATGGTGATTTTGAATGTTTTGACTGTGGGAACTTTTTCAAATTAAAAGCTAATATGGAACGCCATCAACTGATGGTACATTGTTATGATGATGTTTTAAACTGTCCAAGTTGTGATTTTAATTGTACCGACAAAGAAACTTTATCTGAACATTTATATTCTCATTCAGGTAAATTTTTAATTTCACAATTTATTCAAATTATTTAATTTGAATTTTTTAAATATATTTATCATTGATAGGAACATCAAAACCCTTTTCATGTCCTGTTTGTTTCACGTCATTCAGTAGAAAATATCATCTTGTACGTCATAATATGCAAACTGGTTGTGATGGTTCAGAAAAACCAAAATTTCCATGCCAAGTAATATATAATAAATTAAATATTGCTCTACATATTATTTATATACATGTATTTAAATTTAGGTGTGCGGAAAAGTTTTTAACCGAAAAGATAATCTTAGAGAACATTTGCGTGCTCATGCTGGTCAAACTAAAAAGAAGCGTACTTATAATTGTGAATACTGCAATAAAGAGTTTGTAGGTTCAGCATTATTGACTGTTCATAGAAGAAGCCACTTAGGTAGAGTATTAAAAAAAAATATTTTAATATTTTTAATCAAGCTATATTTCTTATCTTATGTATGTTTATGCTAACATGAATACTGTAGGATTGCAATCAAAGGTAAAACTATCTTGTTAATCAGTGTGTTGTGTAAAATATTTTTGTGTGTGTAAGATATACATGGAAATTACAATATGTTTATTATTCACATAGGTTATAGACCATATCAATGTGATTTATGTCCAAAACGCTTTCCATCTAGTGGAGCCATGAAAAAACATCGCCGAATTCATACTGGTGAACGACCATATGAATGCCAACAGGTATATTTTGGTTTTAAACGTTATTTATGATTATTTTCTTATATAAAATTTTTTTAGTGTTTTGCTAAATTTGCGGCCAAGGAAACTTTAAACCGTCATATCAAAACACATACTGCACTTAAACCACATTCGTGTGAATTTTGTGGAAAAACTTTTATACAAATTTCACAACTGAGAGCTCATTTATTCCATCATACAGGTATGTAATGTGTACATATGAAAAAATAATATTCTCTTAATTAGGTATAGTAGTCATTAGTGATAAATACGTATTTTCAGGTGAAAATGGTTTTACTTGTGAGACATGTGGCAAATCATTTAATCGTCGTTCTCGATTAACACTTCATATTAGATTTGTACATGAAGGAGCTGAGCCATTTATGTGTACTGTATGTAACAAAGCTTTATTACGAAAAGAAGATGTACAGCGGCATCGAATTGTTCACTCTGGTGTAAAAGCTCATGCGTGTCCTATTTGTGAAAAGCGGTTTGCTATGAAATCATCTTTGAAAATTCATTTATTAACACATACCAAGGAACCACCTCGTGCATGCGATGAATGTGGTCGTGCCTTTATTCGCCAGGATTGCCTGTTGCGTCACATGCGTTCTAAACATAGAGATATGTTGGCTGAGATCATGGCTGATGCTGAAAAGAAAAAACTAGAAGCTCAACTACTGGGAATGGTGAAGAAAAATGAAAATAATGAAAAAGTTGATGATGGAGACAAAGATGATGATGAAGATGAATGTGGAAGCATTGATGAGTTAGAAGATAATGACAGTACCACAAGTGAAGAATCTATCCAGAATGACACATTGGCTGATTCATTAATGGAACTATTAACAGTACTTGTTGATGAAAGTACACTCAAAGAATTTGGTTGGCCACAGAAGGGTGTTGATCATTTAATTGAATCTGTGATAAAGTATGTACATTTCTAAGTTAAAAATTATAATATTAACTTAATTTTGAGCTTAACATTTTTTATTATTTTTATATAATTGTTTATTTCATAATCTAATTTTAAACATCATAATTGTTTTATGTTTCAGGAGATGTGGGCATACACCAGTGGCAGCTGAAGATGTTTCGTATATGACTAGACTAAGAGATAACTCAAAACAATTGTTTTCAATTATTATTGATGATTCAGCTATCCAAACACTACTTAGCAATCAAACTATTGAAGAAGTAATTGAACATGTGTTAAAATTGGCTAAAGCTTAATATTAATATTTTATACTCATACATATACATGATATTAATATATAACTGACTTTATGATTTAAATCAACATTTTCTTCTATTATAATATTTTTTATGTATGTTGTACTTGGGATTTAGTATTATACTACTCGTTAAAAGTTGAGTATCTAGCAATTGTTAAGAATATTTTTTGTGACAAAATTAATTATTCCTCTAATCTATTTTCTTATTTTATTGTCTATTAAGATTTATTATTATGAAGTAATTCTTATTTTAATACATTGGATTTAAATAAATTAGTTGATTTTAAGTTTTTTTAAGTTAATTTTAGTTATTAATTTTTGTTAGGTAATAATATTATTTTGTTTTACTCATCTTTAAATTGGATTTTAATTGTATCTGGTATTAGTTTTAACTTAATTTAACACCCAAATCTTATAATTATAAACAATTAAAGTTAAGTTTATGGCTTGGAAAACATATTTTATTAAATAAATAATAATTCATTATATTATCTTATGTTTCTTGTAAATATTTTTTTCTTTATTTGATGATGGATCATGTTTATTTTTGATATTTTTGTAGGGAAAGAAGTAAAAGACTTCCTAAATGTATTTTATGAACACATACAGTCAGGAAACTATCTCAATCCTTTGTTCCTATTAATTAATTTTTCCTATACCATTTTCCCAAATAATTTATTTTCTCATAATAATTATTTTAAAATTTATATAACGTAATAAGAATTCAGTTAAAATATTATGATAATTTATATTAGGCCATGATAATGAAGAAAATTAAATAAAAACAAAGAAAATGCCAATAATTTTAACTGGTAAAAATTTCGAGTTTCTTCGACATGCTTTTTAAATAACAAATATTTAAAATCGTTTGAGGATAAATCGTTATTTCATGTAATTTTGTAAAAAAATTTTAATTTCAAACAGTCATAAAAATTTTTCCTTAAAATCCAATAGAAATTTTTTTAAGTTTTTTGAACTTATGGGTAACGTAATGTTACAAAAAACTTAGAAAAATATAAAATGGAAATTTTCTATTAATAAGTCACAATATGTCAAAACACTGAAAACTTAACCATGTATAGAAAATGCCAATATAAACATTTAGTGAAAATTTCAAGTGTTTGCGGTTTTTCATTTGTGAGTTAGACTCTAACTCACAAACGAACTAACTAAAATGATCTAATTGTTAGAGCATTTAAAAAAAATTGATTTTATCAAAATGTGGTTTTGCGTAATAATATTATTTCCAGTTCTTTCGACGCTTTTAAAAAGTAGTCCAAGTACCATTTACATTAAATACTTTTTTTCAGAAAAGTTGCTGTTTAAGAAAATCAAAGCATTTTTACTGTCAAAAAAGGTTTTGTCAGGCATAAAAATAAATAAAAATACACACACACACACATCATTGTAAAACCAGTAGGTATATTCCATCACTCCGTTGAGATGTTTAGAATCTAAAACAGTATAAATACGTACTATAAGCATGTTATGTAAAGACAGAGTTATTATTACCTAAATGTAATGATTAATTAAATCTTTTTGTATTGTAATTTGTAATTTGGTACTTTTTCCATAAACATTTTTCCGACTACTGTTATCATCAGACTTTTAAATTAATTTGCAACGATTCTTGGCTAATCAAAATAGTGAAATATTTTTACCTATTTTATTACAAGCATATTTTGTAATCTCTTCATGTGAAATATTTGTAAGAATAATGTTACAGAACTATAAATCTTATTTTAATCCACATTTCCTTTGGGTAGGCATTTGACTGGACTGGTGGTACTGTTGAAGGTAGACAACAGTTTAAACAGAAAATTATCGGTAAAATGTACGCATAAAAAATTCATCGAATAAGGGTTTTAACTAAGCACTGTTCTGTATTATAATAATGTATAATAATATAATAATTGCATGATATTTTTAGAAAAATGCAGGGTTTCCATGAAATACACGCCTCTTTTACTTTATTATTTAGGTACGTACCTAAGGTATCTATTCTAATTTCTAAATAACCTTGGTCAGCCTACCCCGTATTAATATTATTATGTAGATTATTGATGATCTCGGAATACATAATCAGTACTTGTAGGTAGTTCTTATTAATATTCATTATGCAAGTATTTATTTATATTTAACTACATATTATGTTTTTCAATCAATATAAAATATAAATGTAAACGTTTTATCGTGTTAGCGTTTATTAAACCATAAGTCTTAACCTAATTAATAATATTATTCATTATTATTTTCAATTTTCAATTCATTGTTTATGTTAACCATTAATCGATTAATATCATAGGCAAAACTTGAGATTTTTAATTGTGGGTAGGGCTAAGTTTTTTTAAACACAATATCAATTAATACCCTCTGGCCTTCATTAAAATAAAAAAGCGAAAAAATAGCACAACACAACTTTTAGATTAACAAAATCGGTCTTAAATACATCTTTATAAAATTTGTGTTTATTTAATTAAATGTACACATTTAATGTGAATTTATAATACTTAAATTAAAAAATATAATCTTGATGAATTTTAAAAACGAAATATTTTTTATAAAATGTTAAGCTATATTAATATTATAAAAGTAGGTATCTAATTTTTCGTTTTAATCGTGATGTCGATTGCGCTTATGATTATTATAATTTATACTGTAGTGTATATACTCGTAAACAATAATATTTTACGACCAAATGCCAATTTAATCGGTCGATTATGAATCATGTTTAATATGAACCTTTCTGTCATAAAATATTACGTCGATGTCTGTAAAAAAGACTTAGCTACTGCCACGTAAGTAAGTACCTATTATGGGTGAAATTATTTTAAACAATAAATATTATTTCATACATTTTGTACTTGAATTTTTTAGAGATAATGCTTGGGAAAATAATTTAAGATTCTAATGTAGCAAGTGCCTCGTCTTACTTCCCTTCCTTGAGGACGCCCATGGTACCTATTTATTTGATAATGAGGCGATTTTGGATTAAGCTAAATACTAGACTTGTGGTAAATGCTTAAGCCCCTCTCCAATGACGCTATTGTATAAGTAAATAGTAAATAGTAAATAAACCTAGTAAATGTTCGAGTCGGTATAATAGCCAAAATATACCAATCGAATAATTAATATCGTATTTTTTGCAATTTATACATGGTTCGGAAAACTGTTGAGGAATTCAAAAAATAGTCCTTAAAGTAACAACTAGAGAAAATTTCTTATGAGAAATAAATACTGTAAAAAGTAGTTTAGTGTATATCGGAGCATTCCTTTTGATAGTAATAGTATACACGTGCACACACATACGTACACCATGATAAAACCAATACGTCCATATTATGTATTAATAATTAGTATACATATTACTTGTTTCAACTAGAATTTAAAATAAATAAATAATTGGGCCAGCTAATTTTTTTTATACATTAGTTGAGTTTTTCTATTGTCACGCGAACTATTTAAACATTTAAATATACCCCATTCGAGTAAAAAGATGCACGAAAATATAATATGCGACTAATTGTACAGCACGATGATAATTAATTAGGTGAAATATAGAAGTAGGAATAATTATTATACTTCTCTGTCCCCTGATTTTCAAATTATACTATTAAGTATACCGTAGTATTATACATTTATACTAATTGCAGTATTCGTTTGAAATAAAATAAAAATACAATGTGTTTATATTGTGTTAAGTATCATTACTCCGTCTGATTTGAACGTGTCACAGTTATACATAATAATAATTAATAATAAAGATTAACTCTACGTGAACAATAATAAAAATAGCCATTTTAAAATTGTGTTTAAAACGTTATATTTAAAAAGGTCTGTCGTATTGGTTAAAATAATATTCTTGTTAAACCGTAATTTCGCTTTCTAGGTCAATATAATATTAAACTCGTCGATGCGTTTGTCCTAAGACCATATCGTTTTATGTATAACTCAAAGAACACCGGGTGATATTCCTGCAGGTAAGCAAGTTTATTCCAATAACTTTTTTTTTTTTTGCGTAGGTATGTTGTGTGTATGAAAAGAAAATATAACCGGGAACTTGCTCTGCTATACAGTAAAGTGGACCTCGGTCGTAGAGTAGGCTATTACAATGGATGTGTAAAATTTGAATGATAATTATCATTATATACGAAAAATGGAATGGAGTTGATTTACCAGTCTGAAATATATTACATATTATATTATATTTAAATTGTAATATTTATGTCAGTATTATTTGCTCTAAAAACGCTTATAAAAAATAATTGTGTCTATGTATTTCAATAATTTTTGAATGGCAATAAAAACAACTTCTGTAAAATTTTTAAGTATTTTGTTCTAGCCAATATTTTTTATGAACAATAATAAAAATCGAATATTTCAAATGCCTATTAATAGCTTAAAAATTAGTAAAATATTTTGAAAAGAAAATTATTTAAAGAAAATGCCAATCTAAACAATTGGGAAATGTTTCAAGTTTCTACGACTTTTAAATAATAACAAATATCTTAAATAATTTGAGGATAAATCGTTACTTTACGCAATTTCGTAAACATTTAAATTTTAGAAAAAATAAAATAAAATAACAGTTATCATAAAATAAATGCATTTACTATCCGTTTAGGATCTAAAATTATACTAGATAAGTATGGGGCTTAAATGGGCTTATCTATATATTATATGAGATTATAAGTGTCGTATATCGCTCTTTCGAGAGTAACGTGCTAGAAACTGATGTATAAACAAATCGCATAGAACATAAAATCGCAATATAATAAAGACAATAAAAACAAACATAAAATCAGTGCATCTCTCGGTTAGCACCACACATACGTACATCGGGACCCAAGACACCAACTATATACTCCCACTATATAGTCGCGACGTTTGCCGTCTTACCAGTATATAAATAAAGTACGAAAAAAACGCTTGCTGAGTTCGTTTGCTTTATTATATTAATATTGTTTTTTTTTTTTTTTTTTTTTAACAAATAGATAAAACAACATGGCATTACGCGAGGAGGGAGGTCCACCAGTTTGGATACCCTCAAACCTGAAAAGCTGCAGGGGCGTCATTTCAGATTTTCTTAAGGGGGGGCAAAATTTTTATCGGCACAATGTTCATTTAGTTAAAATAATAGGTGTATTACAATGACGATCATTACGACTGAAAAAAGAATAACAAAACAAATATTTTTTAAAACTAATGCTATATCTATTAAGCAAGCGTTTTTTAGAAGAAAATTAATATATCAATGAAGATAAACAAATAATATAGGTATCTAATAATGACATAATAATTCATAGTTAATGATAATGACATAATTAAAATTAAAATTTAATATCAAAAATAAATATAAGCTCAAGCTTTTAATGGATATCTAGGAGATATTATGTTTGAAAATATGTCAATAGCTTTCGGTAGATCAAATTTTGAAGCTTCATCACCTTCAATAGCAATCACTAGCAAATCACTCAAGCGTTCATCAGTCATCGTTAGTCGTAAGCAAGTTTTTATGCGTTTTAAAGACGAAAAAAGCGTTTGTTGGAAGCAATTGATGCAGGTCTAAAACATTTGATCTATGATTATGAGTTGTGGCAAGTTGCCCACTATGAGCTCGCTGCTTATGCTATTCCAGCGGCCCTATTGTACCGAAAATTTGACCAGCCCATAAAAATCAAGGATGGGGCAAATGCCCCCACCTGCCCCCCTCCCCCCTAAATGACGCCACTGCTGAAAGGGTGTTTTTTTTTTAATTAATACTGGTCGTAATTCAAAAGATCATAACACCAGTTTCTTTTGAGACGACGAGGGAAGGAGGGTTATCTGGGAGAGATTCACTGGCTAAATTTTGTAATAATTCTTAGCTGTAGTAGAGATTGTTTTAATTTTTAGGTCGTTGTGTAGTGAGACTTTAGAGACATACCATGGTGCGGATATTATTTGGCGTAGAAAGATTGATTGGAAGACCTGGATGGTTTGTAATTGGGAGGGCTTGACACATCCCCATATTTAGATCCCGTAGGCCCATATGGGTTTTAACATTGACACATATATATATATATTTTATTTAGTTAATTGTATTAAGTTATTTAGTTATTAAAATATTAATAGTTTGTTATAGATTGAGAGCTTGGACTTGATGATTGGGCGTAATAGGTGAAGTTAAGAACCTTATATCCATATATTGTTAACAATAACAAAATTTTTTCAATTTCAACACAAGTTGAACATCGGTGTGTGGTGGGCGGTGCAAAGGAAAACATAATATAATATAATCATCATACGGTATTATACGTACGATGTCGGACGGCAAAGCGGAACGACGACGGTCGCGGTTCGCAATAGACCTGACGATATTCAAACTGATCGGCGTGTACCAGATGATCGACCCGGGCACCAGGACAGTGGCCGGTTGCAACGCGTACGCGCTGACCAACGTGGCGTTGATCGCGGGCACGACGGCCGTCACGGTTTACGGCACGTGCGGGTTCTTGTCGGCGGACGCGCGCCGCACGTACGACAGCAACACCGACGCGGACGTGGTGCTGGTCGCGTTCTATTACGTGTGCATCGCGGTGGGCAACTACAAGACGACGATTATCGTGCGGAACGCGGCCAAGATGTGGGCCCTGTTGGACGTGGCGCGCGACACGTTCCTGGCCAACCGTCACGGCAGACGCAACTATTGGCGGGTGGCGGACCTCGGCGCGTCCCTGTCCAGGTTCTTCGCGTGGTACCTGACGCTCATTGTCGTCACGCTCACGTCGTACGCGATGATACCGATCGTCGTCAACAATCACTTCGGCGGCACCCTGGGGAAGACCCCGGGGGAGACCGCCGTTCGCAAGAGCAACGTCATCAACTTGCCGTACCCCGTGGCCGCGAGCACGTACAACTCTTTCTACGCACTGTTCTACGCGATCGAATGCGCGCTGGCTTTCTACACGGGCTTCGGCACGTTCGCGTTCGACCTGTTCGCGTTGACCATACTGCACATCATATCCGTCCAATACGAGATAATGGCGTCGGCGTTTCGAGTTCTGCACCACGGGCCGACGAACAATAACAACATCGCCCGTAACGGCGGTCAGTTATGAATTCAGGGCTGGGATTTGTATGCAACAGCATGTTTTTTTTTTGCGACTTCTGATTATTGATTTTGTCAGTAATGCCCACGAATCACCTCATGATGAGATAAATGGTGGTGTTTTTATTTTGCATGTTTTTGCATACTTTGGATAAAATGCCTATTAATGCATATATTGAATAAAATAAATATAATTGCATATTTCGATTATAAGAATGCGAAAAATGCATGTTTTATAGTATATTTCGTAATTAATATTCATAATTTAATATTAATATTTCGTATTTAATTCTAGTTCCGCTGAT
>JAIPRK010000300.1:0-59004 GCA_025469195.1 Chaitophorus viminalis
CGTTTGCGGTCTTCGCGTCTTCTTCGGCGAGGGCATTGTTTGCGTGTCCTACACTACCAGGACTGCATGCTCGGGTGCGCTCGTCCCGCGTCGTCCTGTTACTGGCTCGACGACAACGACGCGGACCTGCTGGCAAGTTTTTTTACTTCGACATGAGAAACCACCGCCAGTTCCCTTGTAACAGGATCCCATAAACAGCATGCATCAATGCCCGTCACGTACCACGACCGTAATAATAGCGACTGCGTCCGAATTTGAATAAAATTTCCTGTATTTTTTTTTTGACGCTTTATAAAAGTATTAAAATAGTTGCATTTTTGATATGCCATCGTACCATCTATATTCACTTTTCTTTTAGAAAAGTTGCTGTTTAAGAAAATCGAAGCATTTTTACTACCAAAAATCGTGGCCTCAGGCACAAAAAAAATAAATAAATAAATAAAAAAGTAAAAAAAATCAAAAAAAAATCAAAAAAAACACATCCTTGTAAAACCAATCAATTCCATCATTCCGTTCAGAATCTAAAAAGGAAGAATTGTTTTTAATTTTTTTTTTTTTTAGGTAAAACAAATCGTTGATGAAACGTTAGAAAAGCTACCAGAAGAGTTCAACATACTCGAGATGATGGGTAAAGTAGAAGAAAGGACACCCTACGTGATTGTAGCGTTTCAAGAATGCCAACGGATGAATTTCCTCACTAGTGAAATGAAGCGATCTCTGAAAGAACTCGAACTCGGACTTAAGGCAAATGCCGTACGCGAAAATAAAAGAATATGAAAACTAACGAAATTTTTTTTTATTTATAGGGAGAATTGACTATTACTTCGGACATGGAAAACTTGGAAACCGCCTTGTTTCTAGATCAGATTCCATCGGTCTGGATGAATCGAGCTTATCCGTCTCTTCTTGGTCTTGGAGCGTGGTTTTCCGATCTTTTGCTGCGGATTAGAGAGTTGGAAACGTGGACTACTGATTTTGTCGTAAGTTCATATTTGTATGAAATTATGAGGAATTTTTTACTCATCAGAAACAAGTAGCAATGATTGTGTTCGATTAAGAATGCATTTTTAACTTACCTTATATAAGCCATGTAAATATTAAATTAATATACAATTACTAAATAACTATAATGCATCATAGTGATCAACCTAAAACAACGATTAATGATAAATATAACATATTGTGAAATATCAAAAAAAATTAACATGACAAAAATACGACGTATGAATAAAATCAATGTTTTGTTTTCGATAAGGTTCCCACCTCAGTCTGGCTATCTGGTTTTTTTAATCCGCAATCATTTTTGACGGCAATCATGCAAAGCACTGCTAGGAAACACGAATTACCACTAGACAAAATGTGTCTACAATGTGATGTTACGAAAAAACAAAAAGAAGAATTCAGGTATCCATTTTTATTGTAAATATGCTTTTGCTCAACACGTATGAAACATGAATGTAATATATATTTAGTGGAGCTGCCAGAGATGGAGCGTATATTCACGGACTTTTTATGGAAGGTGCCAGATGGGACACAATGCAAGGAGTTATAATGGAATCCAAACTCAAAGAATTGTTTCCTGAAATGCCCGTTATTAATGTTCGGGTTAGTAAACAATTTTTATTATTATTTGTTTGGACCGGGTGCATAAAATATTGTGCTATGCGCATCCTGGACACCGACTACTTTATGCACTGCGCCTTGCACACTGACCGACCAAATTTGTAGTGTATTTAGTAGTGGTGTAATAATTAATCTAGCCGAGGTTGAGTTCACCACTCAAAAACTAGTAAGCTAAGTGGTGTTGTAGAGTGTGTAAACGTATGTATATATGTTATGCATGTAATTAAAACAACAAGAAAGATGGGAAGGACATTTATATGCTAAATAAAATGGTAACTATGTTGTTGTATTATTAAATATTTATAATAATACAATGAATAATCTATAGTAACACAGAATGTAATAAGATAATTATAATCAATGGATATGATCACGGCCTTTTTGGCTCAACACGATAAGAATTAAAATAGAAAATTTAATATAGGTAACAATTGAATTTTCTTTACGACGTGAATAAATTATAACGATTAAATGATAACAAAATTCGAGATATTAATTAAAGCCAATAGTGACACAAAAGACGCTAAGTCTCTCGCACTAATGCGATTTCTTGACTACCTTAATGAGTTATTGCTTCACATGTAAAAATAACTCTTTTAATAATTATTCACAATGTACAAAAAGTAACTCATAAATAATATAATAAGTACTCATAAAGTCATAAATTGAGTGAAGTGCAGATTAGCAAGCTGCAGTTTCCTAAAAATCTATATAATAATTACACGCACAAAATAATATTTTTAAATATAAATACACTAATACAAATGCATGTGCATCGATTTGTGCATACAAATTTCAATAATAACAAGTTTGCCTACGATGGGATGAATCACTACATTAATAATTGCGATGATTTACGTGATTCCAAAAATATTATCTATGAGAATACTAAATTATAATATAAAATTTAGGTGCATATGGCGGAAATACAACAGTAGCAATAATATAATGAAAATAAAAATGAATTGCCTATGTTGGCTTGCACAAAACAAAATAACAATAATAATACATGGGCATATTGGCTTTTCGATGACATAACAAGCTTAATATTAATAATAAAAATTCACAAAAATAGATTATAATGCGTGTGTGTTGGGCGGTCGGTGATAGTGACAATTGACAAGCGGTCGTTCTTATCGAGAGTGAAAACGCGTGAAGCCGTGGAAGTGGTGTATCTAATGAGATATTTATATGTTGTAATAATTAAGTATTATTTTAGTGATATGCGCTCGTAATAATACTGTTGATCAGGTCTTAACCTTATTTATTGATTTAATATTTTACACTAAAATCAATTTCATAATATTACACATCTGTATAGGCCATTACACAAGATAAACAAGACTCACGGAATGTTTACGAGTGTCCAGTGTACAAAACTAGAACACGGGGCCCGACATATGTGTGGACATTTAGTCTTAAAAGTAAAGACAAATCATCTAAGTGGACATTGGCTGGTGTTGCACTTTTACTACAACTATAATTAAGTTTTTGGATTATATAGATTCTTTAAATACCTTTATAATTTTAAAAATATTATCATTAATATGTTAAGATCCTCATTAGCTTCATTAAACAGTTCTTTAAAATCATGTCTAAACTTATAATATTATATTTTTTTATTTTATACAAGTGCACTTGTATTTTTAGTGTCATTTATTAAACTGAGTTTTTTTTTTTGTTATCACTTATCGGTATCGTAATAATATACTGTATTAATAAATAAATATATTATATTCAATTTCAAATTTAATATAATATAAAAATTGTACTGGCGTTTATTACTTTTATAATATGCCATAAATAAAACCATTCAAATATATTAAATTATAACAATTGTTATATTCTATAATGATAACTGATAAGTATTATTGAATTGAAAGTATTTCTCGTTATCGACACAGTAGATTACACCCATTAATTTATACTATACAAATACCTCATTTTGTTGTTAAAACTTGTAATGCCTACATATACACAGCTACTAGACATCTCTGTGATTGTTACGTATTCAACTTGACAAAAACCGGTTCTTAACAATAGCAAACTTTCTATACTGTATTTATTGTTGAAAACATGTGTTTATCAAGAATGACAAACGATTACAGCGACGTCGAGTAAAATACTGCTAATTCTAACAATATGATAGGATGTGTGGTTTATTCTAAAATCAATATTACAAAATAACAGTCAGTAATACGATCGAATGTTTTTATCATAAAATAAATGAAACAAATTTGGAACGCTGAGACTCGTTTGGTCGTACACCAATTCAGTCGACTCTTATACTCCGTTCCTAGCTTAGTTACTAGAATCTTATGACGTCATATTTGATTTAGATTATTCTGATATAAACCCACTTAACGACTATCAGGCAAAAAATCTTTTTTTCCTATTTTCAGTAAAGGGTATGCACACGTGCGTGAAAACGTAACGGTAATTGTGAAAACCGAGAAGTACTTAATTAGGTAATTATAAAATATTATAAAAAATAATTTTATTTAATTTTTTTAACAACTCACCTTAAATTAATTTCATAAATAGTGCTTGTCAATAATTTATATCATATACATATTTATATATTAAATTGGTCCTATCTCAATGCCGATTGAAATATTCATGTATAATAATCATGTATTAATTATTATTATATTACTCAAGGTAAGTCGGCGTATTGTGTAGGCAATATAGCTACATACCTGTTTTAGGTGATTATAATCGTATTCAACATTGTTCCTCTTTCAATTTCTAATCGTTATTTACCGCCCCTATGAACTTAGTAGTGCAATCTTAGTAGTCAAATTTCTAAGTACTATAGTCCAAAACATTTTTTAGAGAGTTGTTAGACATTTTTAAACAACTTTTATAAGTATTTTGTAAGTATAACATTTTTGTTTTCACTGCTAGTATGTTTGTGCGGGTAAATTTTATACCTACATACAATATTGCGAGATAATACGCATACTTAGTGGTGGTCAAATGATTTAGTCATGGGAGAAAATGACTTATTTTTAATATACATCTTCTTTTTTTTTTTTTTTGATAAATTTTTGTCAAAAATATAATATAATATATTATAATATTGAAAAAAGATCATTGGGGGGAAATATTCTTCCTCTCCGTTCACCGAAATAATACAAGCCACAAAAAAAACTTAAGTGTTATCTAAAAGATATTCCTAAAAATATGAATAAGTTAACGAAAAATATTATTATGGAATCAATTATGAATAGCTATGAATCGCGATTGTTCTGTTTTGCATAGTAGTAAAAATGAATCCATTTGAAATGTATGCATTAAAAATATATCCAGTTCAATTATCAAATATTTTATGAGAAAAAATATTTTGTGGTCAATTTCATTTTATGTACACTGAAATCAGTTCTAGTAGGTGATAAACAATAATCATACTTTGATATTGAAGTTTCAGAATTATTGCAGTTTTATGTAAGTGCGACCTTTGTATCACTAGTGCATGAAGAAATGGGCCAATATGATTGGATACACTTTGGAAAGAATACGTTAATTTGGACAGGAAAAAAATGGTTGGAAATTATCAAAAAAAAAAAAAAAATGTTATGCTATACATTTTGTCATATTTTATAAATAACATTTCAGACAAAAACAATAAAATATTTATAAAAATTAATTTTGTTTTTGTTTTAGTTTGTTCATTTCAATTATTAACATTTTGAGGAGTGAATTAGTCAAAAAAATAAAATTATAAATTTCGAAGCGGTGATGTATATGTACGTGTCATTATTATTGTATATTTTTAGTTCTAATTCTAGCCAACAGAGTGCAGCATATATATTATTTATTGTCCAATTATATAATATCGTAAAAGATTATACACTATAAAATATTATAAAGAAAGTGCTAAAAACGTATACATATATTATGTTACAGTAAAAGTGTCGAATCAGTTAGTTAATGAAATAATTGTGAGCAATGTTCATGTACCTACGCTTTTTATTTCAGTATAAAATTATCATGGTACATGTATTATTATTTAGATTGTCAATCACATTTTGAAATTTTAGGTTTAAATACTCATTGTTATTTTAAATACATGTCTAACAATTCATTTGAATATAATATTTTGAAAACAATATGACATAAAGGAAATGCCAATTTTAACAGCTGGTAAAACTTTCATGTTTCCGCAACTTATACTTTTTGAATTATACAAATATTTAAAATCGTTTGAGGATAAATCGCTATATTAAACAATTTCGTAAAAATTTAAACTTAAAACGGTCATAAAATTGTTTTCTTAAAGTCCGGTAGAAATATTTTTACAGTTTTTTTAAAAGTATCCTATGGATAACCTAGTGATAAAAACTTGAACCCTTTAACGGGTCTTAAGTATAACAGAAAAAATTTTATCAATTTTTATCTACAAAATAATATACAAATTATTGTGATTTTGACATATTTTATACAAATTTGAGCTTTATAGGCTTATAAAAAAAATTTGAATTTTACAATCTCCAATATATTTTAGTTACAATAAGTTTAACTTATGATAAACCTTGTATTAAACTTTTATGAGTTTTCGGTCAGCTAATTAAATTTTATAGATTTTTAAAAAAATTTTTTTACAAAAATCGAAAATTTAAATTGTCTGTAAATAAGGCAAAATATGTCAAACTACTTTGAAAACTTAACCATGTATAAAGAACGTCAATATAAAAATTTGATGAAAGTTTCAAGTTGTTGCGGTTTTTTGTTTTAGAGTTAGAGTATTTAAAAAAAATGTGTTTTGTCAAAACGTGGTTTTGCATAAAATTTCCCGTATTTTCGTAATTTTTTTATCGTTTTTTTTCGACGCTTTTGAGAAGTTTTGAAGAAGTTGGATTTTTGACTTGCTAAAGTACCATTTCATTCACTTTTCTCACAGAAAAGTGGCTGTTTTAGAAAATCGAAGCATTTTTACTGCCCCAAAACGTGATGACAGACAAAAAAAGAAAAAGAAAAAATAAAAAAAAAATTTAAAAAAAAATACACTCATTGTACAACTTATAGATTCCATCACTCCGTTCAGAATCTCAAATATATACATAATGTACTACTGTAAATGCCTGAATCATGGTATGTTCAAATTAATATAATACCTTTAAAATACCTTTACCTTAAAATAAATAAAATACTATTACTAAATAGCTGACACGGCCCGTATATATGAATACGAGTCATATACATAATGAGCCGAAAATCTCGTAATTATCGACCGTCCTCCCCGTCTCGTGGCAATCGCGGACGAGAATATCTCTACGCGACGATCTCGCCGCCTATGAACATTTTAGGCCACCACAGGTGATCGACGATTCGGGAGCCGGGAGGCATCATTAATTAATATCCGGACAATACAAATATAGCGATTACATAACTAGGCCTTTGGCCGAGATTATTGCCGCTATCATATCCAAAAAGTATTATAATGATTGTTGAATGATTTTTAATTAAGACGCCCGACCTGGCGAAAAATGATATTAATACATATTCGTCTGGTGTAAGTGACGAGTGTTGTGCCAGTCCGTATATCCCTTTTTTATTGTATTTTATTATACAAATGTGTCAAGTGAAAAAGTACCTAAAATAAATAAAAATTTTTTACATCACACGACACGTATTTCTTTTTTAATTTTAAATTAAGTAAATTAAGTAACTATGTGCTCTCCTAGATCGATCGTCACAGTACGTTACAAAGCCATAACTAATATTCGCAGGTATTTCATGAAATAACAAAATTCAATACTTTAACTGTATTATATATACGTTTGCGCTTCACTGGTCAAAAATTCTAATTAAATATATATATATTTATTTATATGTACATTATTGCTCTTCAAAAGGTTCAACAAAATAATATTGTACGACGTATAAATAATTTTTACTTTCTAAACACAGTTCCAACAATCCTTTGTGCTGCTAGCGTGAAGTTAGCAGTGCAAAAACTTGCAAAGTACATAACAAGAAAAATAAAGTTTGATACTCTTTGGAAGTTGCTACTTGCTAAACAGTGTCTATGACAACTTCCTAATGAATTTGTTAAACTAGTTAGAATGATGACTGCTAATATTTCGCAACTAACAACAAAGAGGTATATTTATGCATAAATATAATTATTATTATTGTTCATCCTAAAATATAACATTGTATTTTACAATTATTCAATCATTTTCCGTTGTTATATTTTTGGATGGATTTATCATACTTCATTTTAATTATTTTTACCGATTTCCATAAAAGTTTTGTTGGTCACCAGTCGGAGTAAGACAATGGGTAGACTTTTTTCTTTCTTTTATCATCTTCTTGCTATTGAGGTAGAATATTTTCACAATATTGCACAACTATTTATAATAAAAGAGTATTACATAAAAGTTTTGTAAATTAAAGTAATTTAGTGTTGTATAAAGATATTTAATGTAATATGTAATACTTAAGATTTTTAAGGCATTTGAAACCAAACATTTTAAAACCCCATAATTTCATATTTTGTATTCCTCAGAGTATTATTTTTTTATTTGTTACTTTTAACGTTTCTTACAAATATTGGTTCAATCACTAACCGCGTCTATGACAATAAATATAGGTCAGTGAAGCTTGAAAAAGTATATAGACCAGCCTGCACTTTACTGTCTGATATAAAAATGATTGTCATCGTTTGATAAAATAAAATATCTAGAGTATATTATATATAATATAAGACTCTGATATATAATATAACATAAATAAATAGTTAGTACTTAACAATTTGCATGAGCTCAATAATTTTTTGCTTTACCCTATTCAACTCAAGTAAATGAGCGGAGAAGTTAACTTCGTTACACATAAGTTTTCGTTAAGTATGCAATTTTTTTATTATTCAATGCACAGAGATTTTAACGTAATTCGTTTTATATCATAATTGATAAATTAGATAGTTTAATATAATTATAATACAGTGGCGAATTCTCCAGGCATGCTCAGCATGCGCCACATGCTTAGGAATAAAACTGTTATTAATTAAAATACAAAAATTATTTTGTAATCAATAATATATTACATATTTTAAAAGAAACATAATGTATTACAATAATGTAATTTATTTCTATAATACTTATCTGTGTTTATTTTTATCGTAACATTTAAAATGACAGAGCATGTAATAGATGTGTGCGCAAGCTATATGACGCTGGTTATTGCTGTAAAATACCAGTTATTCCAAAACCACATCTACTATCAGCCACGGTATAAATCACCCAGGACATGCTCATTCCGTTGTGCTTCGTCAATGTCGTAAATTATAAAATGTACGTGTACCGTGTACGAGAATATAATAATTTTTATAACAATTGAAGTAATATTTAAGTAAGCATTAATTATATATATATATATGAAATTAAAGTCTTATTTATAAATGAATATAAATTTATGAATTATTTATTAGTTATAAATTAAATACAACTATAATACATTATAATAAATGAACATGCCCATACAGCATTCACCACTGTTACAATGTTACAAACACTGTAATTTCACAAATATTATTCAAATCATTCAAATATTTTATCATAAATCATATCCAACCTAATGCCCGGAAACTCTACAAAGGATTGAAAAGCAAATTGTGTCGTAAACTGCTTTTTGATCAACCTCCAAATATAAACTAACGTCAAAGTGTAGCCATTGGGCTGTTTATTCATCCAAGTCCCCACGTAACTGAAGTCTTATTTTCGTCACTCATACTTATTATAATAAATTGTTATGATTATACGACTAAAATGAAAATTAAAAATAAATATTTTAATTTTTATATTCATGTAATTTTTCTTTGAATTTTAACTCAAGTATTTAGATAAGTACAATATGTAATATCCTATAAATTTATAAATAAATATCTATAAATTTCATTTATAAGTTTTCAAGTTAATTTAGGACTTTCTGAAATGCTTTTAAATTTTTTCTCATAAAAAGTATTTTTAGCAAATCTCAAGATTTGTGTATATTTATTTTTATATTTTATATAGTGTTGGGCTATTATAGTATTATTTGGATTTTTTCTACACTTTAGAGATAAGGATTGTTTATGTTGGGTAGAGCATAACAAACCAATTGTCATTCATTCTTTTAATCGGAAATTTTTTGAAGTTATTTTCTTAGAAGTAGTTGATTTATCGATATATGTAGCAATTATTTTCTGAAACTTAGAAAAACACTCATTTGCATTGTTTCGCAAATACATTTTTTTTCATTTTTTCATGATTATTGATAAAAACCAATTTACTTTTGTTTGTCGAAACGGTGTGTTGTAAAAAAATATATATCACTATAATAATTTTGTCAAATAAGCTTATTTTATGTATAAAAGAAACATTTGTATATATATAAAGTATTATATATCTAACATAAGCATATTAATTTTCTGTTGAAAATTAAATTAAATTATAATCTAATATTAACGATCAAAGACCGGTTCTCACCGATCGCAGAAAAAAAGTTGCTGACTCAAAACGTAGAAGGCATACTTAAGTAAGCGATCGACAGTAAAACAGGGCTGTTCAGTTTCCACGGGTGTGTGGGAACTACGGTGTGTTTTGCGAAAATAATTTTATGTTATTTTAAATTTTTGTAACATTATATTATTTTACCTTTTAATCTTTTTGAGTGAGGTTTTATTATTTTTTGAAAGTATTTTATTTGAAGTGTTTTTTCTTTTATTTTAGTATCCCGAGGTTTGATAAAATTTACTTATACGGTAAACTTTAAAAAGGTACTAAGGCTGTGTAATAATTATTTTCTTATCCAGTACTCGTTTTCGTGGTCACCAGAAGAAGAATTAAATATATCTTTTATAACAGGTCTTACATCTACTAATTCTAGGTCGGGGAATTGGTCTACCGAAAATATCTGTTTTATACGCCAAGCTTTTGCGTGGCGTATACGACAGGTGATTATAGGTATAGAAACGCAAGTTGTAAAATGATCGGTTATATCTGTTTGTAGTATACATGCATTTATCTGTGTAAATAAGTGTTCTTCATTGTGAACAAATATATGATCATTGATCAGGGCATGTGTGTTTTATTATTATTTAGTTCGTTATTTTGCATAATATATTTTGCTTCTGCAATAGAAATCGTATTATCGCATATTATTTTATAATTTTATATAATTTATACTTTATAGGTATTTGAAACATTTGATTTTTTTACATTTTTTTTTTATTTTTTATAATTGTTGATAAAAATTTTGGCTTGTACAAAGTACTTGAAAATTTAATAGAAGATTCCACAGAAGTTGTTTTTACTATCATTTCAAAATTATTTAAATCTATAGACCTAATTTTTTTATTTGAAAATCAATATTTGGCATAATATTTCAATTTAAATATAACATAATATATTATATAATATACATATTCTAGACCAACATATCATCTCCGTTCAGAATCATTATTCGTATACTATGATACCTATCATTGCATTGTAATTTAACAAAAATCCATTGTTATGACCTATCCTATGAACGAGGTGCAGTCCACCCCCTACTGTACAGCAAAGTGAAGCCCATCTGGTTCTTTTTACTATTGCTTTTTCTCTAAGATTATACTAATTAAAGAATGATAATATTCACAAAAAAAAAAAACTATAAAGTGGCAAAATAAATGATAGTATGAAAACCATGAATCATGACATAAACTATAAAGTATAAGTTATTAATCTGGTAATAATATAAATATCTAATGAATTAAAATTCCTATATACCAAGTACAATATAGCGAATAATAATTGAAAATCATTGAACTATTCAATAACCCAACTGTCTGTGTAAAAGTAAGACTTATCGCAGCAGAATAAATATTGCCCATCGAATGCGTCACGTGCGGATTGTTTATGATAAACAAGTTTATTAAACTGTTTATCTTACCAGTAAAGCAATTCTCAAAGGTGGATGAGATAGATAAAAGAAAGAAAATGAAATAGGTACGAAATGTTGGTTATTAATTACCTACCGAACAACTAATGTATTATTTATTATAAGTAATAATATTGCGTTTTAGTTGGTCGCCTACTTCGGGTGATGTCGGTGGTGGTTGAAAACAAAACGATTTATCTCGTGTGATTTATTTTAAACAATACGTGAAGCTTCAATGTGTTACTGCAGTCGTAGGACCAGCAAAACCTGTTCGCGTGGAAACGAAAAATGCGAAACGATGAAAAAAAAAATATATATATATATATATATAAGAACCCTTGTCTCCATAACAAGCCTAGCTTACGAAAACAATATTTTATGTATTTAATGTTTAATTTAAGATTTTTATAAATATTTGTATAGTTACATGAATGTATACAATCAAACTTTTAAATGAAAATAATAAAATAATAATAATATATTATCGCATATGATTGAAGATTTGTACTTTGCAATTAGCAGGGTCAATATAAGATCAAGACGAATGAGACCTAAGTGCTTGTGATAATAATACGCTAGGTAATTGATATTCTTGTTACCTATTTAAAATTGTTTATTTTCTTTAAGGACTGTCACTTCACCAATATTGTCCACTTGGCTGTATTAGGCAATATCTGTAACGACTTGCAGTGCTATGGATGGATAGGCTACCAAATATTTTATAAGTAGTTCAGATTAAATACAAACGATAGAAATAATTTTGAATAGCAGAACCAATATACTATAAAATAAAAACAATAATATACACAAATCGACGATTAGACGCCTGGTATCGGATGCCCAGTGGGGGAGAAATTAATAACTAACAACGCATATCATTATCGTACAGCATGAGGACAACATGATGATAATAATTAAAATAATATGTAATAAAGTGTAGTCAGCATAGGTGACAATAAGTCCTTCAATATCTAATACAAATAATAATACAAATACTATCTATATACATTGTACAGGATAAATAGAATTGAACTCAAAACCACTACATTGAGGACAAAGGCTGCATCCGAATTGCGTGCCAAAAAAAAAGCGATGTTGGTTGACAAGTGAATTGCGTGCGCGTATTTTTCGGAACAGGTTCGAATTGCGTGCGCGTATTTTTCGTGACAGATTACAAGTTTGAATAGACGACCGGTTCTCGCCGATCATTTGAGTTTATACTGTAGTAAATTTAATTTAGTATTATTTAGTTAAGTATAGTACATTCGATAGTAATATGGGTTTTATCCGAGGAATGAGATGAGATTAGTGAATAGCGATTAGAAATGATATTAAGATACAATATGTAATTTTCGACAATCAGTTAATAGTTAGCACTCAGACCGATCTAACAACAAAAAAAAAAAAAATGGAAATTAGTGTTATGTTTAGTGAAAAAAATAAAAAACTATATTTAATTGATAGCTATAAATTTCATTTTAACAAATATTTAAATAATAATATTCAAAGATGGGCATGCACAAAACGTATGTGTAAATCATTTTTTAAATTAAATGAAAATAGTGAAATTATTTTTAGTGTATTAAATCACAACCACGAAAAAGACGATGTCAATATTTTAACTCGACAAAAAGTAAGTAATAAATTAAAACGTAAAGCATTGGATCCATTTGAAAAGCCATGTAAGATTTTACACCGAGAATTACGCGAAGGAGATATAAGTAGTCTAACTACTACAGACACGATGCGTATAAGAAAAAATATTCACTATGCACGTTCAAGTATGATTCTAAAATTGCCTACAAATTTAGATGAACTACATTTGGCTCTAACAAATTTAGGTGAAATCAAAACAAATCGAGATGAATTATTTTTGTTAATTAATAATTCAGAAAAAAATATAATAGCTTTTTCAACACAAACTAATTTGAAATATTTAACTGAATGTGCCGTTTTATATATTGATGGTACGTTTAAAAGTTGTTCTAAACCATTTTATCAATTATTCATTATCCATGGAGCTAAAAATTAAAATTATACCCCGCTAGTATTTTTTTTATTAACAGGCAAAACTACAAAAATATATAAAGATGCATTTTCTGATTTGTTAGATAAAATTGGTGAATTAAATTTGACTTTTACACCACGCTGATTTCGAACAAGCTTTTCACTTAGCAATTTCACAGATTTTTCCCGAAGTAGTTCGGAAAGGCTGTCGCTTTCACTTGGGACAGACTATGTGGAGAAAAATACAATCACTTGGCCTAAGTAAGAACTTTAAAAAGAAATCAGAAATTGGAAAATTTTTAAAAGTATGCTTTGGATTATCCTTTTTAGAACCTGAGGAAGTACAAAAATGTTTTTTTGAAGATCTCATGAGTATAAAACCAAATAATCAGCAATTTAATGCTTTTTGTGATTTTTTGAAAAAAATTACATTAGTAGTAGTAGTAAATTTCCACCATCAATATGGGCGGAGTTTTCCAACAGTTTAATGCGTACTACTAATGCTTGTGAGTCGTTTCATTTGAAACTCAATAGTATGTTCTACTCTTCGTATCCAAATATTTTTCAATTCTTAGAAGTTTTAAAAAATGTACAAACTGACGTTTACATCAAAATGCGTAGCTCAAATCAAACACAAAAACGACGGAAGACAGTGGAAAAAGAAAATTATATTCATGAAATTATGCGTCAGTATAAAGATCAAGTTATAACCCCTTTGGAGTTCGTAGAAATTTTGGCATACAAAAATTTGCCAGTTTTTCAACATTTTTATACTCATATTTGTAAATAGTTTGTATATTTATTTGTTTACTAATATTGAAACTTATATATTTTGACATTGTTTAACAATTTTTATATTATTTTAATGTATTAACACAAAATGTATAAACTTATAACAAAAATATGCACTATAAATTGATAAATTTAAAAATAACCACGGCAATCAATTCGGTTGTGTCTCGAGAAAATCGCGCACGCAATTCATCCCAAATAATGATATTTGCACGCAATTCGGAAACATCGAGGGCAACGTAATTTATGAATATTTCAGGTCCGGTAATTCCTTTTATTTTAACCATTTAACTTCTGTTATCCAAATGACTTTTCAACCAATCCAAACTTGATGAATCTTGGAAAAAATGTTTAAAAGTTATGATTCATGAAATGCTTTTGCCAAATCTAAAAAAAAAATGCTAATACCTTTTTACTTATGTCCAGAGCCGCAATAATAACATAGAAATTGGCCTGTAGTTATACATACATGATTTATCCTCATTTTTGTATAGGTAAAGATTTAATATTAGTTATTACTGCTAACTTGAATCTACTTTTAATGATTTTCGTAACATTGGTAAACTCAAATACTCAAATGCTCAAATGCACTTCAGAAAATAGTCTCATCAGAAAAATGGATGAGATATTTTAAGTACGTTTTGTTATTTGTATTGCCCGTCCCACATATTATTATCATTATATTTTACACTCATGACGTGCGATTTGCATCAGACATCAGTAGATAGCGTACAAAACTAGTTTAGTTTGCATCTTACAACGATTTACCTCTAGAGTGCAGCACATTGTTACAGTAGATGCAAGTTGTCTGTATTCTGTGTTCCGTATTCCTAATCATTTTAGTGCTGCACGTATTATATGGGCTGCTATAGCTGTAGAACATAGTAGTTAAACAGTTGGACTGACTGAAATGTGTTGAATTTTAATAGAACATAGTTAAAGCATTTAAAAGCTATTGGGGTAATATTGCATGTTAACTTCTCTTAAGCGTAAGATACTAGTAACAATAAGTATTAAACAAAGCGTAAGACTTTTGCTAACGTTTATTTTCATATATTCAACAGTTTACATTATAACAATATTCAAATATGTAATTTTTATACACAAATAGAATTTTCTTCAAAACATAATACTTATAAAGGTACTATAACTATTACACGATACAAAAATACATATTACAATACACACAAGCCAGATTATATGTAATATAATAAATTATTTACGTGACACAATAGAAATCACAGAACGTTCACAAGACATGCCATGCAGTTGTTTAAAAAAAACATAAATAAAAACAAATGGTTGACGTAGCAATATAGGCACCTGTTGGTATATAATATGTAGATATTTATGGTTAAAAATATAGTAATAATAATAATAATAATAATAATATTAATAATTATAGTAATTATAATAATAATAACAATAATAATAATTATAATAATAATAATAATAATAATAATAATAATAATAATAATAATAATAATAATAATAATAATAATAATAATAATAATAATAATAATAATAATAATATGCTGCCCATGACATTTTTCTAGAACGCATCACACTTTACAGTCGTCAGGAAATTAAGGGCCGCTGAACAATTTTATCTTGGATACATTAGAAGGTAAAAAAAATTATTCCTCGTGAGATGAATACGTTTGTTTTAACAATAAAGAATAAGCGTAGAAATGGTAAATCATCCGTTATTAATCTATGCCGCAGTTGAAACTATAAGCTGCGGACGCTTATAGTTAAGAAAAACCCCAAAACATTCGGTATAAGGGACATTGTTAACAACATGTGTACTGTGTATCATATTTTGTTTCGTCACTTATTTCTTGAGGTCAGTGACACTTGCATTTTTATTTTAGAATACACAAGTCACGTGTCTCGGAACACAAACTATGGTTATATTATCCATGTGCGCAGTTCTAAGATTAAATTAATGAGAAGGCACCGTTCAGAATGTTTTTTTTTTTTATATATGTTATCAAGTATTGCAACATAATATTATGATGACGTACAATCTTACGACTTCACAGTATATGTTATTTAATAATATTATCATTTTCCATGAATATGAAATGACGGGCACAATTTATTCACTCAAATTACTTATTAAAAATTATTGCGCGATTAAAAAAATACATCTAAAATAAAGTGATCTATGTATACCGTTTATTTATTATGTATAATATAGATTAAGATGGATTCAGTAAATATAGTATTAAGTTGAATTAAAAGTATCTATATATATAATTGTGATTTATGGTATAATCGTATAATATTTATTGTTCTCAAAAATGAGAGGATTTTTTATTTATGCTTAAGTGATATATTAGATAGATTGGTAGGTATATTATTTAATATTTTATTTACAACCCTATGTACAATATATTGCAAAAGGTAGGTGTAAAATGTAAAAGCGCGTGTCATAATATGTATAAAGCACATTTGCGGGGTATTGAAAACGCAACGACACTGATACTTGAAGATTGTTCAAATTTTATAACTCATTATGCTTAATTCATTTTTACAGTTGTACGCGAACTTACAGTTACCGCTAGGTTTGAGCGACTACATTGGTGTACATATATAACTCCCGAAATCAGTCGTATGATGGTATATTATTTTCGGTCCGTCGCCCGTAAGCCGGTCGGCGTCAACCGTATTACCACACACGGCGTGCAACACATGTTGAATTCCCGAAAACACACATCGCAGTACAATTGTATTAGTTATTATTATTATGTTCGTATTTATATTTATATGCGTAAGTACACCCACGTAGAGCACACAATAGGCATATGTTTAAGGGGTTTCAAACCCCGGGTTTGTAAGCCATGATCTTTTGTCTCTGTCTATCACACGCCCAACAAAGAAATTTATACGTTTTCTATTTCCAACGTACCAAGTAATCAGTTAATGCGATAACAATTTTAAAAACGAATTCGAATTCTTTGTAAACTCTTTTTTTGGATTGGCTATCTCACATTTTTTTTAATTTTGTACTTAACATACCCAAAAATGTACTTTTGTTGATTTTTACGTTTCCAATTTCTGTAATTCTATTTTGTGAAATTTTGGGGGATAAAATCAAAAAAGTGGGAAAGTTGATCTAAAGAAGACTTCACGATGAATTTAAATCAGTTTTCAAAATTCTTATCGCATTAATGAATCGATTGGTACGTTGGAAATATAAAACGCGTAAATTCCTATACTGTGCGTGTGATAGATACAAACAGAAAATCATGGTTTACAATCCCCTTAAATGTAATGCGGCTCGTGTGCGGTGACATGTTTCCCATTTCTGTCGGCCACCGCGGTTATATTAACAGGTTTATTCGAAAATCTCGATCGACGTTATAATATAGCTATAATACAATATATTATTATATTAACATAGTGACCGTGTGGAACACAACATGCTCAGATATATTTGTATACTATATGTATATGTATTCCCAAACGAACAAGGAATGACTGTGATTGCCGTTAAAAAATATCATATATATATTTTGTATCGGGTTCTCCTGTCGGCCATCGTCCCACGTCAGCGACGACGCCATCATCGTTTGAATTCGAGACTGAAACCCGCTGACGGCAATAATAATGCGACCTTTTAGCCCTGACCACCATCCGTCATGCACATAAGTAAATATTATGCGGCGCTGTATTATAATATGTAGATAAATATATTATACATATTTGATATTATGCAATATTCATGCCCGTGTATTATGCGGTTAATAATAAAAAAAAAAAACCGTCTTAACCCTTCGTGATCTTTGTACATAAAAGTAATACATTAAGTACAATGGCGCGCGCTTATGCAGGTCGAAGTAGAACGGGAATGGTATAGAACTATGGAGTGTATCAATTATTATGTATAATGTATATATAAATATATTATAAATGGTAGTTCGTCAAAATTCGTATACAACATGGGTAAAACTGCTTGCGTCAAGATAATGGTGAATGCTATACGCATATACTTTGATATTATAATAATATTATTATACCGTTGTCGTATATATTTATATATACGCATTATACATTGGTCGACTTGAATAAAACACGACAGGGTGTCCAATACGGTTCCGAAACGCGCGTGGTGTTATACAATATATTACACTTGACGCGTACTTGTTGTTTCGAAAGCACATTTCGTAGCACTCTGTTTCTGCGTATTTTAAGTACATTCAAGCGCAAAAGCATATTAATTATATTATTATTAATACAAAATATATATTTATATATATGTATATACTACGTGCCACTGCGAGTGTATAGCGAGATTGAATTTTGATTTTCCGCGAAAACTACTTAAACGCCGTCACTCGGTATTATAAGTTTTCACACAGCTTATCGAAAAACATTCTTCGCTGCGCTGTTTGATCGTATACGTTTCCCGGTTTTCGTCGTTTCAAGCGTTATAAAAGCAATAGACCCGCAAAGAAATTTATTAAAACAGACAATGGAATTTCCACTTCTCTGTGCCCCGTGTACCCAATTTGAATTTTAACCATCCGATACAGTTACGTGAAGCTGAACTTCAACAAAAACCTTTGTGACACTCGAGTTTTCACCGTAAGACCCAACGCCCCCTTTGATAAAATAATTATTTACGATGGATTGATTATATATATTTTATTAATCTTTAAAAAGAATGTATATAACTTTAAAATTCAAGGGCCACCCATTAGCAGTCTATAAAACGACGCACTTGCGTCAATTTAAGTCCATCACGCCACTGATCGGTGGTGTAGACCGTGGAGTTATGCACTTCGATCGACCCGCGTGAACGACCGTTTCGGGAAAAATAATTCGCATACGATAGTAATCTACTGAAAGTATGAACTCCAATATTATTAGAAAACGTGTATAATATCATAAACCGATTTATGGCTGTTTCTCACATTTTCACCGAGTATTGGACATTTTGCGTGGTAATAATAATATTATATTGTACACCGCATTATTGGTTTACGGAATCCGATGGTTTTTTTTTTTTTTTGAACTTTCCGAATCTGTAATAATTACTTATAGATATCGGACGGAGAGCTCTGATTTAAACATTTAAACATTGTTTAAAACTAAATGGTTCGACGTTCATGGCCACACGTCTTAGCACATACCTAACGCACCTAGAATCTAGTTGCGACACGTGACCGCTGTAAATACAGTTCACAGCTTATTACAAATCTATTCAATGGTTTAACGGTTTGTCGACTGCAGCCGATTACAATTATTTTTTCCTTAGACTGGTTAGAAAGTGTAATATTCAGTTATTCGAGCCTTAACGTCTGGGATTCCAGTTTATACGGGTAACCGGTTCTATAATTTAACGCGAGTGTAAATCGTTTACCCGAAAGTAAATGTACTAACTCATTTCACCGCATCCATTAAAACACCCAATAGGAGGCCCCTTAAGGGCAGACGATGTCAAACGTTCGAATATATTTAAGCATAATCTTCTAATACTTGTGACAACGGTAAACGATGTTCAATTGCATTTGAAGATTGACCATTTAGTGGAAAATGGAGATTTTTCTGTTGTGTATACTCATCGAGTCACTATATCTATAATTATATTCAAAATATACTTGTGCGTGGAGCAGAATGAACATTTCACTCTATGGTCGAAATTTTGATTTTACGCCACTCGCGCATATAAAGTAGGAACAAGTGAGACAAAAATCCGTACATTTTCAATCACCACGATATGGTTGCTCGTAAAATATAATTAATACTCGGGTCGGTTTGACAGTTTGCGCGGGAATCGCTAAAGTAATACTGCGACCTACTTCTGGTACGTAGTTTTTTTCACTTTTATTTCCTACACAGTACACGTCATAAATTCATAATAATAAAATAATAATATCATGTTTTCTGCTATTATTTTGTGTAGGCAATTTTACCCACGGTCGACTAATATTTATTAAAATTTAACGTTTTTTTTTTCCGCTCGAGAAATGAAAATATATCAACTATGAATATAATATAATATAATATGAATATATTTTGTAAATTATTACACCGACGTCGTTTCCTGTCACTAATACGAGCACTAGAACTTTTACTCGTGCGCATAAAATTATAATAGCATAATAAACTACGTCAATAGTATATGATACAGCGTTTATGTAATCCTATATCCGTGTCAGCGCCACGCGAAGTTATTGTACTATAACGATAATGTATAACATCGTGTTGTATCGATGTATCCAAAACAATAATAACAAAAACCGTGTGAGCACGTATGCTGTGCGTGTGAGTGCGTGTGTGAATGTGTGTGTGCGTGTGTGCGTTTGCGTGTGAGTGTATGAGCGTGTGTATCGTGTGTTCGATCCGGAGTGATCGCTCGGAGCGGAGCACATTCCGTTATTTAGGCGTGCAGTGCTCGCGCGTACTCGGGTTTGGGAGAGGAAAACATAAACACATGATTTATTACGGTCGCGCACGTCGGTCGTCGCATCAAACATTTTTAAGAAGGCAACGACGTTGCGTGTGAACCATACGACGCACGGCAGACACTGACACACGCGCGTGAACGTCCCGACATCCGGGCCGCTTGAGAGGTTTGTTCGAGCGGTACATGACCACCACCACCACCACCACCGCTCTATATCGACACTCTTTTCATGGAGAGGACGGGCTGCTCGGACGGCGGACTGTTGTAGATGACGGCTGCTGCGGCCGCGGCCGACGCGGCGGCCCGTTCCGCCGGCCGCATGTCCCTGTTGTAGTCGTAATGCATCTGTCCCACGCAAGTGCACGAGCACACGGACACCTGGTCCACGTCGTCGCCCGCGTCCCGGCCGATCGTGTGCCCGGCTAACAGTTTGCCGTTCACCGACGTCACCGCTTCGCCGTCCACCGTGATCACATGCTGCGAAACGCCTTGCAGCTCGTTGTCCTCGCGTCGCACCTCCTCCGCGTTCCTGCGAAAAAAAACAAAAAAAAAAATTATATAATAACTCATTAAACGCATACGTAGTAGCGCACGCCGCTACATAAGTTCCGGGGGGTAATCAAATCACGTTCACGGGGGGGGGGGGGGCTGCGCAACTGCAACGTCATCTGTTCCAAACGGCGTAAAGCGAACATTGTATACATAATACATACATTGGTGTAGTAGAATAATGTTGTTGTCGTCGAATGCGATTTGCGTTTTGCACCCGACGATCAATAAATGCTTTTGGCGTCTTATTGCCGATTTATTCGAAACGCTGTGAAAACATATATTATACCTTATAATCCTTATATGGACGGACTCGTGTATTGCGAGCATATAAGTGTTGTGTTTTGCATTTTGGGTGGGAAGTGTGGGAAACGGCTTTTATGACGAAATCGTATGATAAATCTCGTGCAAGACGCAAAACCGAATTTCAAGTAATGTCAATGGACAATGACCACCTATTATATCAACAGTAGGTACTTGTGGCTTTTATCCCATATCCGTTGTGTAACTTATTGTACACACATTTTAATTATATTTTTGTCCTATATTATGTTAAAATATTTTATTATTTGCAAAGGTTTTTCGTTAGCCGCGCATGGTTCACAGGCAACTGGGTATGGCAGCGTTTATTCAATATTGAATACTTGGGAGACGTTTAGATTTCGTGGGTAGGTATTACGACAAAAACAAACTACGAAGTAGAAAAAACAACCGTAGTTGGCTATACATAGACACTCGTTCATATTGCGACTAACACATGTATATATTGCAATGAAATAATATTGACTTTTTTGGTTTTTGTCTAGTTTACTTAAAAAAATATGTCTAAAATACCCGAAATGTGTATAAACACTATAATAATCAATAATAAGACAGTAACAAAAACTTCCGTGCGAAACTGACGCAGATGAGCTAAACATTTTATTAAGATATTATTCAAGATAAGACAATCGTCGAGTTAAGACAAAGCATTGACTTTATCAAACAATTATAAAATAAACTACCTACATAGAAGTAATATATAATATGAATTTTACTTCTTTACCATTATTAACCCCTAGAATCATATCCAGTCATACAACCAAACTAATTAAAATGCATAATAATAATTTACACATTAATTGAATAAATTAAAAAGAAAATAATCAGTAAAATGAAGGTTGCAGCAAAATAATACTTTCTAAAAGTTAGATTCTCTTCACAAGATAAATAATGTTATTATATGAATCTCGGCACAGTGAGATGGAAATTATTACTATGTCTGGCTGTTATTCTAAAATATTTCAAAACAGGTTTTTTTTCTGCGGTCAAATGTTTTATGTTGGTTGTTCATAAAATTATTGACTAGATAAGCAATTTATACTTTTTAGTTTTTTTTTTATAAAGAATCCATGTCGGTTACGTTTTTAATTTATATCTTCATATCTACACGCGATTTCTTTCCAAATATTCCAACACGTATTTTAGTATTTAGTATTAATTAATTGACGCGTGAACATACTATACGTATACGTATACGTATAGTACTTACGATGCGCCGTCTTGTTTTTATGGATCGCAGTCGCTGTTTGCTTAATTATTTTGGGTAAAATAAATAAATCGTCACCAAGGGTTACACTATAATACACTTAACATGTTATTGTATATAGTAAAATCTATATACACCACTTGATTGGTATTTTTTGCACCAGCCATAAGCTGAACTTCTAATATCATAAAATCGTGAGCGTTTATCCAATCTGTATCGACTTTCACGTCCCTTCTGAACTCTCCCCCAATCACTCGTTACCTCGAAATTTCGTTCAACGACGCTAGAATAATATTATATCTATTTATTTCGTATTTTTATCGTCACCCGGCAAATCACGTAGACACACACAACGCAGCAATATAAAACCTATATACCATGGATGGCGATATACTATATAATATATTAATACTAATATATCGCCAAGTGAAAATTAAATCTGAAAACCTCGAGGTGTCCTATAATATTTAATCTTTATTTATTTTATAAGTATATTTAATATACGCATTCTCGGACTGATACCGTTTATTCGA
Organism: Chaitophorus viminalis; assembly: GCA_025469195.1. Taxonomy (NCBI): domain Eukaryota; kingdom Metazoa; phylum Arthropoda; class Insecta; order Hemiptera; family Aphididae; genus Chaitophorus; species Chaitophorus viminalis. Next base: position 23,357 of record JAIPRK010000300.1, read on the forward strand.
ACGTTGATTTGGATCCCACGAAATTGCGTATCCTTTTTGGTGGCATCGATAGACAGTCGTCGTTTGCGCGACCTTTATAGTTATTATAGTTAATACGTGCAATCTAAAATCTGTACAGGCAGATTAATTGTCCCATGGGAATCTCAGTGCGCGCGGTGAACGTTGTATTTGTAGTGTATAACGATGAAACATTCCACGAATCAAAGACGTTTGCCTTCCAACAGTGATATATGGGTATTGGGTTCACTGCCGTAGGCAAACAGAAACTAATAACTTGCATTTAATAGATAAATATACTGTCGTCGTGCAAAGTAACATTTGCAATACGAATTTCAAGTGATCGTTTGTGGGTTTACAGAGGAAAATAATACACTTGCAGACTTGCAATGTCCACTATTGATTACATATATATATATATATATACTTAAAAAAATCACAACGTTCGCTTGCAACGCACCGAGGCTAACCCAACATCTGTATTCCTATTGAATCCATTTGTTTTGATAATTTGCCGCACTCAAATTATATTTAATAATATATATGCGCGTGCACGGAAAATTCAATTAAAATATTTACCTAACGTTCCGCGCCAGCTAGAGAGTCAATGCACGCTTTAGTTTTGATTATGTTACCCAAGAGTGATTTTGTTTGTACACGCGCTTTTGCACGTACTTGATAAAATTACATTTCAAAAACAACACAGAATAGATTATTTTTACAGAGGTAACGATTTATTGGAATCAAACATTTTCCCGCATTTTAGATGTTGGACGGAGTAATGAATATATTGATTTTAAAATGGTGGGTGTATTTTTTTCTTCTTTTGTTGTTTGACGACACGTTTTGGAGATACTAAAAAGGCTTCAATTTCTTTTTATAGTAACTTTTCTGAAAGTGAAATGAATCATATTGGTACTTTGGTAAGTCAATAGTTATCAAAAGACTTAGAAAAATCATAAAAAAAAATTATCGAAAAATGAGTATTTTTACGCAAGATCACTTTTTAACAAAATACATTTTTTTTATTTTGTTCTAACTCAAAAACGAAAAACTGCAAATACTTAAAATGTTCACCAAATGTTTATATTAGCATTTTATATACATTATTAAGTTTTCAAAATATTTTGATCTATTTATAGACAATTGAAAATCAGTTTTCGATTTTTCTAAGTTTTTTTTTTTTTTTTGAAATATTGATAAAAAAAATTTGGTTGTCCAAAAAATCTTGAAAATCTAATGCACGGTTTTTTATGAGATATAATTATCGCAATTAAAAAAGATCAACACATTTTTTTTTAGTGTCTAAAGTTAAAATTTTTACGAAACATACCAAAATCACGATAATTTGTAAGTTATTTTTTAGTTGAAAATTCATAACATTTTTGGTATTTAAACTTAAGGTTCAACATTTTAACACAAAATTATCCATAAATTTATCTTTGAATAACTATAAAAAATCAAAGTGACTTAAAAATATATATTAAAAATTGTATCCTTAAAATGTTTATTAATGTTTGAAATTCAAATTTATACGAAATTGCGTAAAGTAACGATTTATTCTCAAATGAATTTATTCAGAATTTTATTCGTTCAGAATCGTTTTTCATATACAATGATACCTATCACTGCATTCAAATGTAACATATCCATTTTAATGACCTACCTATCCCATCTCACTCCCCCCCTAGCCGAGCGAGTCCCCGTACGGGTTTTTACTCATATATAACACATATATTTACACATTCAATAATCATATAATTTATGTTAATACGTGTTAAAAATATGCACGCATTTGAGTATCAATATATGTATACATGATATGTACTATATTATATAGGTATACTGTAGACGTTTGAAGGCAACAGTCAATTCTCTTGTGTAATTCGTCACGCATTATAGAATTCATTTCGTACCTACTAATAATGGACTCTTTTGATGCCTGTTTACTGTATCTGCGCAGTTTTAAAAAGAGATGGCCTCAGAACGATAAATACGAAAAATAGAAATAAAACGAAAACATCGCATTCTGTGTACACGAATTGTATACATTTTCTTTCACGATGGTATAAAGGTGGTTGATAGAATGGACAGTTCTCAGAATTATATATATATATGTGTGCCACAACGTTGAATGTATATTATACACACGGGCGGAGTGTAACAAAATAATGGCTGCTGTATAAACTGTCAAACACCCCTTGTTCAACCACCGCTGTAGTTCAATACGTGGTACAAAATATTTTGTGGGTATTATCGCCGTGGCAATCGGCGTCTGAGGACAAAAACAACTCACACCCGGTCCGAAATAAGAAAAAAAGTTGTCTCGACCGTAGACGTAGCTATAAATAATACGCGATCCTTTTTTTCCTTTCTACGAAACGATGGTTCCTATTTTTATTGTATGTTGTATTTAAGATCTTCAACATTTTAAAAACGATTTCTTTTGTAGAATATTGTGTTCTACCTTCCACCAAACAGCATGATGCGTGGGATAATATCTCCGGCCCCTAATCCTAAAAATACACCCCATGGGTAGGTATAACTATAAATTTATATAATACAAACAGAGTCTTAACCTTCAAAACGATTTCACACCCCTCTTATTTTATGCCACCCAGGCTAATGAGAAACTCAGATTCAGTAATACAAAAATGAATAAGATTTAATATAATAATAATATTATTATAAAAGGTACATTATTTATAAATATGAATATACCAATATACCTACGTTAATGCTATAATATTTCTGTTAAATGCAGTAACCGTATATTTAGATGGAATAATAAAAAATAAGAAAATATTTAGGGCGTATCATTTATTACTATAATATAATTATCAATTTTAATCAATCCATCGTACAAGAATTTACGAGCCGGGGAAGAAAACATGACCCCATACAGTCATTTACTTAATATTTAATGGTTTATAGCATTATTATTGTGTTATTTCATAGCCTGAATTGAGAACGTATGTCGTGTTCCGAGGTCGTAAACTTTTCACGAATATAATATACATAATATACGTATGTGCACACGCACGTAAAAGTTATTCATACACCCCGAGAAGGATAAAAACGAAACGAATTCCCGAGAATACCTTTCCGAAGCACAAAAAACATTCTTCAGAAGATTATTCGTTGACCGTCTGCTTGATCCAGGGCGTTGAATATAATAATAATATATTATAATATTTTAAAAAGATTATATTTTCATCATTATATGCTCGATTCATTCCGAGAACGAATCTTTATAAATCAGACATTCCAAACCGATAAAATGTTTCCGATTTCTTTTGAAAGTTTGAAAGTTTCGTGGAAATGTATTTTCACGACATCGCCTACGTACAAATATTTTAGTACGTAATATTAATCGTTCATGTTTAGTGATCAAAGTAAGCGTCATGCGTGTAAAAAATCAATTCTTAGATTTCGAGCTATTTAAATTAATTACCTACTTCGTATTACTATTGTTGTCATATTGGCTATTTTATTGAAAAGCTTTATCGCGCACTCACGTGCAATTATAAAAATAAGGCGCGTCGTTCACTACATAATAAAGTAAGCAATAATGACCAAAAGTTTGATTAAATTAACTATCTTTTTTTAAAATATAGTTGTTAACCACTAGCTCTTGGATTTTAACTTAAGAACATTACCCAAATTGCATACATTATGGCTATCAGGCCATATTATCGTTGATACGGAGAAGATCGGTCTTATACTATCTGAATATATTTTTTACAGCACTAGTCCCGTAATTGAATTGCAATCTTGAAAAAATTTCACACAAACTCGAATCATAAATAATGTAACATCAGATATGTATATAATCCCTACAACCCAACAATTAAGGCTGTGTAATAATAACAAGTTATCGAATTGATCGTAAACATATATTTCCGGTGCGATGGCGGAGAAGCGACGGTAACGTACGCCCGAGTTAAATGGAACGGTTATGGTCTTTATTTTTGAACTTTTGAATTATTCATCTTGCACCCCCTTCGCTCGTTATACAACGAAAGTTATTCGGGTCGTATTTGGTTACATAATATACGATTTATGGTGGTGTTTGTCAACATGTTGTCATGTAGGTAGATCGACACTGCCGACGGATCAACGCGACGACTGCAAACGCGATTTCTTTTCGTGTGTGCCCGCGGCGTCGTCAAAGCAAAATTATTTTAACACTACACCGACATTAATAATATCGACAACCATCGGTGGGACCACTATATAGATGTTTGACAGCTCATCAGCCGAACGACTCGACGACAAGTTAGACAACAGATTGTACCGTGTGGCCGGAAGTTTGTTTAACTCGCTCTTTTTGCGTGCCTAGAGAGGGCTATGAGAGGAGAGGGTTTGTGAGCGCGTTGACAGCTCGGCGGCGATGGTGGCGGTCTGATTACTCGGAACGGTTAGACGGTTACGATTAATAATGCGGTGCGATGTCGCGCGCCCGTGCCGTCCTATAAAAATCGGAATTATGTCTTTTGACGATCAGTTGAAGTGACGATGCGTTTAATTGCTACGCACGTACCTACACAATATAATTATTATTATCATTATTATCGTCGTCGTCGTCACCGCGCGCCTTCGATTGTACCCAATACGCGTATAGACGGTCAATCGTGCCCACCCCATCGCCCGAGCCCTGCCGACGCCGCGCGTTTTAATCACACCGGTTTGACGATCCGAAACGGCACTCGCTCTAGTCACACAAAATCCAGTCTCCAATATTAACATAATATTATCGTAATTATTTTAATGTCGTTTTCACTGCGTTCGCGTCGTTGTCCATTATAATATATTTTCGCGCTAACGTGCGCTTAATAATCGATACATCTCAGCTGCGCTATGTAATAATGATGATGATGATGATGGTGATGATGATGATGATGATGTTGAACGATGATGATAAAATTGTCGTTGATCGGCCACCGTATTGTATTGTACGGGGTGCGAGTGGACGATGCGTCGTTACAAAACGAATAGCACTGCGATAACAATAATGTATTTATATTGTGCATAACCCGAGCGCCTACTTAAATATTATTATTTGTAGGTACTATATTATTATTCATAACATTATACGGGCATGCAGCCGTACACTCGCGTTCCGGTTGAATTAAACCGCGTGAACCCGTCAACTGCCCAGCGGGGTTTTCATTCCAGTCCGATTTCACCACGGTCGTCGCTATATATATATATGTTATAAATAATTTCAATAACATGTATATACTATGCGTATAAATTAATAACACGTGGTGATATGATGAGAGTATTATATGCAGTATATACAGGTCACCGTAAAATTATTTCACAAGCCTATAAAATCTACCTTCGTTGAATTTAATTTTGTTTTGTTGACGGGGGAGAAAAAATCCGGTTTAATAACCGAAGAAGTAGTCCTACCAATATATTATTAATATATATATATATATATATATATATATATATATGCTGCATTCCTCTAAGACTAAAAACTACTTAACAACTATTCAAAAAAAACATGAATATATTGTACATATATTTTTTTTTTTTAGAAAAGCCACGATAATATAGATGATTGGCTACAGAATAAATTTAAAAATTAATTAAATATATCAGAATGAGTAAAACATAATATTATTAGTCTTAAGAATTGTGAAATTATATTTGTACCGACTCATTTGAGGCGCATTGCATCCGTAGACTGGCAGGTGTTTATTCCGATTTTTGCTCTAATGCTAATAGGAATATCATTTTTATAATAATTGTTGAGACTTCGGTACAAATTCATAAATGGTTATATACAATTATTATAAACTTAATTTTTAATTGATCTTTTTGCAATGATCTTTTGTTCAATTGTAATTTATTTTAGCACAATAATTCGATTAGTGACATTTTAATTATTGTTTTAAAGTTTTATATATGATATTTTATGCACGAAAAAGAAATGGATAAAACTTATTTGTTATGGAATGATTACAAGATCTGCAATTTTTAAGTCAAAAAATGTTGTTGGCATTTTTCGTTTTTAATTGCGTGGAAAATATTATGCTTTTTGTCTATACGTCAAGAAAATTACCAAATTACTAAATAATACTTTAATGCTCTAAAGCCAAAATCTATAAAGCTCAAATGATGTGTTTTAAAATTATGAGCAGTATAAAGTGAATGATTTCTCTATTTTACCACATGGTATATTGACCAAATATAGATAATAACATTATAGATAATAATCGATCCTTTCTTCCGCAGTATTTTTTTCAAATAAACAATTCTTAAAAGTAGTTTTAGTTTGTTATTAAAATAATAAGAATAATGATAATAATAATAATAATATGTTATCATTAATCGAAACTCTTATAATTAAATATAGATCCTACATTTTAATTTACATTATGTAATTATTAATCAGACTGTCTGGTATTAAATAGATTGAAAAACATTCTGTTCCCTTCCGATCTGTTTTATTCCGAAGTAATCGGAATCACTTATAAGTCGAATGAATAAAAAGCTCTCGATCTAATTTATACCAATGTGCAGTAAGCATACCATACTTGGCGGTTACAGACATAAATTGTGGTATTTTTTGTTCAAGAAATTGCACACGTGACATTATATTGTGGGCCCATAAATTTGAATAATGATAACGCTTGTATTATATCAGCATGTAGCGTTAGTAGGTAATATATACATTGTCTACATAGATTGGACTACATTGTCCATCAAAATATTTATTACGAACAGTTAATAGAAACATTATCTGATTGAATAAAGTACAATATAAATGTGTAGTAAGGCCATTGTTCACAGGTCGTATGTGAACAAAGAATTTGAATAGAATGTTTTTGGTTTGTCCGATGGGGAAACTGAGGGGAGCAATACGGTGCAATATCGTGAACAATATTATTCCATACAAAAAATATTTTATTTTTTTCGTGTTGATGGATTTTAAACGCGTTTGAATATGATTACGGCTGGTTACTCAACTAATGGCTACTCGACGTTTGAATACTAATAGAAACGTCAAGAAGGTTATGTGTTGACTAATATTACATATTATACGCAATTATAACGAAAACGTGGACATCGATTCAAAGATTTTGTTATGCAACATGAGTCGTATTTTATAAAAGATTTTATATTATTCGTGATGCTATTTGATATCAAATACGAATTAATTTTAAAACATTGTTGGTAGCATTTAAGCACCTTACTAATATCGAAACAATTTATTTAAATAATATGGAACAACCAAGACATGTCTTATAAATTGTTATCTACAAAATAAAAAATTGTCAACTGAAACGATAACAAAGCTTTACGTTGACATTTTTAATGTTCAAAGTATTTATTTTATATACATTTTACCTGGTATGTTGCAATCTTTTTATAATAATTTATCAAATTACACTTTTATAGCAAACGTATTATGTAACCTTTAACATTTCAAACATCAAACTCTAAAGTATGCGTACAAAAATGTATGAAATTACAATTATGAAAAAATATTCTGATAGTGAAAAAATCAGCGTATATAAAACTGTGTATTTAAGTTATAAACTATGCAAAAATATGCAAAATACAATTTGTATACAAATATTACTTAGTTATTCAAATACGAGCATGATTTAAGGTAAATTATAAAAGATAATGTAAAAATTTTATTATTTTAATATTCACCGAAAACTATTGCATTTTATTTATACGTAAATACTCTCTAAATTAATTGAACTGAAGTTTTTATTTTTATATAATTATTATATGATTATAATAATTCTAACAATGGATTTTTCAATATCGTTATATCGGTTAGTCTTGCAATAAAATCCAATGAAAGTAATTATTTGTGCGGGCAATATTCACCAAAATTACTTTTATACATTTTTCGGTAAAATAATTAAACAAAATGATTTGGTAATTAGCAAGACGAATTAGATTGTTACGTTATGTATTATGAGATAAAAACATGTACAATACTATAGTACCTATTAAATGTAGAAGATCTGATTAAAACACTATTGGTAATAACGTCTATATTTTAATTTGTCTGATCATTGGCTATGTGAGTATATATGTACACACTACACACGATTGCGTTTACGCGCACATTAGGAATACTAAATATACATGGTTTCACCGTGTTTGGCAACTATACAACAGTATTAAAACATTATCGTGCTGTGTTTTTCTAATATTCTCATAGCCCTGATTTATGTAGTAGGTATAGTATGTTAAGTATTCAACTCGTAAGTTTTGTTATTATCTTGGCTTTAGTTTTAAAAATATAAAAATAAAAAATGTTAACGCTCGGCCTACCTAAACCAGTTTAAAATCTAGATTAAAAAAGAATACATACAATAATACTGAATATGCATGCATATTGATGTTTGGTTCACAAACTGCTATGACAGAATGTTTTATATTTTTTCATTTTAGATTATTCAGTAATTTTAAAAACCACAGAAGTCATTCAAATGTTAAGAAAAAATATTATTTATATGAATTGAATAAAAATGATATGGGTTTTTACTTTCAAAACCGATTGTCAATACTGATTTAACCAATACCGGTAAAGCTGCTAAAAGTTTCAAATAAAATTTTGGAACAATAATTTATTCGGCAGTGAAATTTTAATAATGTAATATTAATGTATGCATAAGTAATAACTAATAAGCCATAAAGTATATTAGATATAATGGTTTTTCGATTGTGAGATTTTACTATATTGAATTATTACGGTAATTCGTATACACGTAAAACTATGTACAGAATATTCTACATACAAAATTATAATCGGCTGTAGTTCGTCTGTTATATGAAGGTTGCTTGCGGTTGCGTTTAATAATAAGATGCACCATGAACGAAAAATTCGTTTGAATATTTTCCATATTCGTTTTTGTAATACGGTATTCTGTATTAGACTATACATCCATACACGCACTCTTAGCATAACAATGAACATTTTTGTTAGCATGATGGCCAAACCGGTTCTACATAGGATCATTAAAAAAATAAATAAAAAAATTAAATACTTTTGAATACCTACCCCAACATTTTTATTATCACATAAAATAATTTTTTCCCGTGTACCTACTCTATTTTCGTCTTCATAAAAATTCTATGAAACGTTCTTTTTTGTTGGGGCAATGCCTTGGATAAAATTAAATATTAGCACATTATTGTGTGACAATATTTATGCACAGAAAACCATTTGATTAACCGCGAGAGCGCTTTCCAAATCAATTGAATGCGGCATATACTTATATTATGTCAAATTTTCAAGGAAACCCAGTAAAAATTATTGAAGAACCTGAAAAAATCTGTTAGTGCATATAAGCGATGGCCAAAATATCGTAATGAGCTCTAAGAACAATAATTAATATTCACAACGTGCGTGTATAATAAATATAGGTACCATTTTTAACGATAACGCATACGGAGAAAGGGAATTCAATTGGTTCAAACGTGTTTATAAATTTACAATGGTCGTTGCTCGCGGTAGTTTTATATTCAATTACATGAATCAATTCCACTCCGATTCGTTAAAAATCTCATTATTCAAACAATATGAGACGGTACGTTGGAAAGTGTATGATAGTTTTTGTGAAAGTGATCGTGCTCGTTTATTTGGACGCTTTTTCCGTAACAAATGATATTATGTATTGCTGCTGCACAGTTGGGTTAGTAGATTTAAAACGAGTAATACCAGTTCACGTTTCGGTGCTTGGTGGGATACACACGAAAAAAAAAAACATGCACACGACGCATTATTAATTTTCAAAGGCTTCCCGACTTCGGGCGAAACAGCTTCAATGTGTAAGTATCAGCACATAATATTATACGTACAAGCACCCAAAAGTAGGGAGTACAAAATATACTACATTGGGAATTCATCGAATTCGAACATTGCTGCTTCGAATATTACATCCGACCGTTTTCGGTGTTTTGATTTGAGGCTTATTACGTTCCCGTAATAATTATTATAAATTGTTAAAACTTATAATGTGCTCGATACGTGTTTAGATTATGCTTCAAACAGAAACGCATTATACGCATATTAAAGTTTATTCCGCCCAACCGGTTATTTGGTATGTATATTGTGCCATCGACCATTTTTGTTGTTGTTCAAATGATCTCCAAAGTGATTGCCGCAAGATGTGGACAGCCGTCAACCAGCTCGAAAAACACATACACGTGCATACGCACACACGCACGCACACGCACACACACATACGCACACAAGCACATACTCACGCACACACACACGCACGCATGCACATACGCATACATGCACACTCATACGCACACACGCACATACTCAAACATGTGCACACACACGCACACATGCACAAACAACGTAAATACATATGGTCGGCAGCTGCAATCGTGGGGGCATAATAATATGTAATGGTATGTGTTCTGTGTCTGTTGCCATATAATTATTATACTAGGGTAAAACCGACGGCGGCAGCAACCTACTCCATGCTGCTTAGCGGTGCAAGGTGGAAATCAATAATATCGGCCTCAACAAGGATGGCTGTGTGCTGACTGTAGCGGATGCGCGTGCGCGTGTTAACCGACGATGGCGCCTCGAAAGGGAAATAAAGAATAGTTTCTATTATCATACATATTTACACTTATGCATGTCTATTGTCTACGTATACATATCAATAATAACAAATGATAAAATATAATACGAGTCGTCGTAAACATTTCGGCTATTCGTTTATACGTTCCGACGTTGCCGATGGGCTATGTAAGGATTTCGGTGGTGGCATTTGTAATGGCGGTTGCTGGAAGCAACACGGTTTATGGTTACTTTATAATACAATGTTTTTGGTTTGGTACACACATATGTATACAGTATTTATCTTAAATTCCTTATACGTAATATAACTTAACATGTACAGTAATTTAGATACTACCATTATTTAATATTTAGACTTCTGGCCTTGGGAAATTTCTATTTTAATACGTATAATTAGGGTTGTAAAATTTCATGAAATTTATTTTCTTGAAATATTTCATGAAAAATTCATGAAATATTTCATTTCCATGAAAAATATTTTTTTTTATTTCCAAGTGAACATTTTTAAAAGTTGGTTTATTGTATGAAATAAAGAAAATATGTAACATAGTTACATACTACATACATAATAATACACAAACATAGACATATAAAAAACTAGATGATCAACTATAAGACAATATGTTGAAGTCAGCCATATGCCAACAGGGAAAAATTGCATGATTGATTATATCAAATATGTATATTGTATATATTTGTAATATATATTATATTATTATGTCATATAAATATATATAGGTATCTTACATTTTTATAATCTTATCTATTGAGTTATTTTTAAAAAATTTCCCTGTTTAAAAGAAAAAAAATATTTTTTATAATTTCATTGAAATACTTCAAGAAGAGTGAAATTTTCAATTTTGAAATATTTCACTTGAAATATTTCAAATTTACAACCTTACGTATAATTCTTCGCGTAGGTATATTGGTTTTTAAATAGTTTTCTCCATATTATATAAGATGTAATATTTAAATAAAAATTACTAAAAAGAATTTGCTTATTATTATAGTATTATAGTATGATGATTAAATTTTAATTTAATATTTTGTTGTGATTTAATAAGTTTATAAGTAATATTCTTTTTATTACATACACAAACTTGTTGAAAAATCAAGTATGAACATAGGTTATATTGTGTCCATATAGTTTAAGCACTTTGGTTTTTAAGTTTTAGTATTCATAAAATGGCTGTAAAATGTGTGTAATATTACTGTACTAAACAGACGGCAAGTATAAGTATATATTATACATTACCCATATGCCTTCGACCAACAAACTCTTAATTGGATAGGCACTTGATTTATGACGTTAACTATTTTATTATACAAGCTTTATACAAGTCACACTCGTTTTAGGGGGGGGGAAGTTAATTATGGTACCGCAGTGACGTCGTCCCCACCAGCTTGTCATCTTCACATTAGTGTACGTCGTACGGTATACGAGTGTGAGAAATAACAACATTCCAACGAACGGCGACAAATGAGTAGAGGACGGCCCATACGGAACACTATTAACTAGCACTTATAATAATGTATTATTTTATACGTTATATTCGTTATCGTATTATCGGCGCGAGGACACTGCGGTGCCCAATAAACAAGTAGATCCACTTTTATCGTTTAGTGCTTTCTCTCGTCGTTCACTATATCAATACAGATGCGTATAGCAGTGTTTGTTACCCAATACCAATATACCATCATCATCTACACCGTATGTATATGGTTTGACGATCACAAGAACTAGATTATTAGTTGCTATTAGTTTTTTCCTGTTGTTCATCGTAAACGCCATCCCCCAAGAACCCCATGCACTGCCATAATATATATAATATACGCGTTACGTTGACAAGATGTATTGAACGTATAATATTATTATCGTTCGAAATACACTGGGGACTTTATTGTAACACTATTACATACGCGCATGATGTACGCACAATAAAGATACGGTATAACGTCTCAGGGTATACTATATATTATTATATTTTTTGGTTAGCTGTTCGGAAGTAATAAACGTAGTGATTTCGAAACGAAGGATTTATAGAACTGGTCCTAACTATGTAAATCCTACTGATTCAATATATTATTGTGTAAACTGCAGGCTTTTGATGTCATTTTTTTCGGAAGGTAATAAAAGATCTTTTACCTGCCTATATTATTTATTCTCTAGCGGGAACATCAGCTACAGCGATAGTCAACCGTAATAGTAATAAATAATATACTCGTACATTGCAAAGGGTTAAGTACACTATTCTATGTTTGAACAGAGATGAACAGATAATAATACATTTATACATTACCAATAGTGTCAAGTTATTAATATTATTGTAACAGCCAACAAAGGGAGAATGGCCATCTGAAGCCTAATTTTCAAACCGTCATTGGTTACCGATATGTTTAAATAATTCAAGTGAATGTATGTCAGGTGAAACTTTAGCCACATCAAAGCGCAATAATAATTTATGCGTTGCAAGCGGTAATACAATTTACCTCTCGTTGCATTATAACGCATAATGATTCTATTTCATGTTATTCGTATGATTTTATACAAACGTAGTATATCAATTTAAATTATCTATGATTTATAAAAATACACTTAATATACTAGTTGAAAAGTAATTTACAATTTTTCGCAAAAAATACATTTTTTTATTTTATTTTTTTTATGAAATAATTTTAATACGAGTATATACCAAAAGAAAAGGTGCTGTAGCGTACAATATTTGAACGTTTAAGAAGCACTTCAGAATTAAACTGATATTGACATTAATGTTTTTTTTTTTATCCTTGTATTTTATTTTATTTGTCGGCATTATATTAACTGTATATACGCTTAATGTCATTGAATTTGTGTTATCGACTTTTATGTATAGTTAAAAGTATAGAAATAAAAATGTTTTTTAAATCTAAAAATAATAACTCGTACAAATGGTATTTCTTTTTTTAAATTCTTCGAAATTGTTGAATAGCCCGTCAGCATTGAAAATTAAAAATCAATTTGAATTTTTGAATACAATATCATTTACACGTTATTGTAAAATTGGACCTTTATAATAATATAGAAGGCGAATACTAACACAAATTATTAAGTTTGTATAAATATTTTAAATCAATATTAAAACATAATATGTCTGTATAATTTAATACAGCATTGAAATTAAATACGTTGGTAAACATTTTAAGTACATCATTAAATAGTGTTAGAAATAATACGAAGTTAAATTTTATTGAGACTTAAATAACGTTTCTCTCTATAATATTTATTTATTAAATATCAAATATTCAGTGATAAATATGAAATATTTATACAGAATATCTGAGTGCTTAAAAATATGTATACACAAACGATTGGTTCGAAGAAATAATGAATAAAATAAAAAATAAAGAAAGAAACATATTGTAGATAATGCGCCGGAAATGAGTTTTTGTGTATACATACTCGTAATAATAATTTTAGATATTTATGAACTGGTTACTATGTCATTGTATTGAAATAGCCATCATACTAATTCTATAGTATACAACGCGTGGAAGGTCATCAGATAATATTGACGCGACGTTCCGTCGTTGAGACGTATTATTTCTGTTTTTACAAATCAATTGTATATACATTTATTCAAACGTGCAGTGTGTGAGAGACTGGGGATGATTATAAAGAAACGTCTTTTTTTGAAAATTTATCTTTACAAATAATACAAATAATAGACTGGTTCTTTGAAGAACAATATTAAAATTAATATTTCCCATACTTCTAAACCCTTTGTAAATTAAAACAATCAGTCATATAAAATGAACAATCGAAATTTTAACCATTTGTATAATACTATTGAATTATTATTTACAATTATATTAGTTTCTTTCAGTTTTATGATTTCCCTCTTTTCTCTATTCTAGGATGTATATAAAATAATAAATCATAATTGTATTACGTTTTCCTCGAAATTCGACAATAATCTTAATTACTTCTAGACTTAATAATATAAAATTTTAATATGTACATTGAACTCATTATATTTATATGACGTAAATCATATATTAACAGTATTGCGGCATCATATTTTAATGTGTTGCAATAGATATTTAAATGGAAGCTAATTAAAAAAAATGTACATTGATCTTATTAAAGATTAAACTAATAATTGATTTACTTTACCCATTATAATAACGAAATATAAAACTGGAAGTAGTTTGGTTTTTGTGGATACGTGCTGTGAAGGTGAAATTATATTTTTATAGTAGTTATTATTTCTTTTAGTTCAATTCGCGCAAGATATGACTGACCTTCGCGAAGTGATCATAGATAAAGATAGATGTTTGTGAAAAGAATTAGCCTGTAGATGAAAAAGTTGATCACAGAAGATTTTGTGTTACGATTTATGATTTCAAGACAATATCAAAGTTACTGTTATACTAGTCAGTTAATTTTATCACGAGTTCGGAATTTTTATTATTTCGTCCCGGGACAAGCAAATAAAGAACGAAAGAAAGGAATAAATAAAAAACTATTTTAAATTTGCAACATTGCGATGGTTCATAATGTCATATATTTTACCACTTACATAGCAATATAACGTATATATTAAGTAGGTATGTGTAACGTGTTGAAATTTTATTCAAGATCAAACGAATTTAGATTAAATTAACGCGCAGTGACACGTTATAATATTTCGATCGCTTTTGACATACACCATTCCATACACACAACTACACAAGTATATTATTTAGGTACCTATTATCGCGAGTTGCAACTTGAGTCAGACGACCATTTCTTTTGCGGTTTCCAGGATTTCAATCGATTCGATGTTTGCAGACAATATTATTATATTTTTGCTATTGACGATGACACACCGTTCGAAGTTCAAACTCATATAATATTATCCATTTTTCTCCCTTTGTTTGCCGTAGGTTTTATCATAGAATCGACGGTTTAACACTACGCATTTGGTCGAGTTTGAAATTTAAAATATATTACGCACTGACGTTATATTTCACATATATAGTTATACCGTATATGTATAAAAAATCAACGAACAAAGGTTATCAATGATTATCGCATGTAGAGCAGTTAATTTAAATCATCCCGCTATTGATTGAAATATTGGCTTACATCACCATTTAAAATTGTTTTTATACTTATAGTAATCCCGTGGTTTTAAATATTTTATTATTATTGAAGCTGGTCCTGGGGGTTTCACTTTCTAGGCAAGACGGCCGCTCCGAGAGAACAAACCGCCACCAATCCCTTACGAATACGTAATTGAATCTTCTAAAAATAACTGTAGTATGTACAACTGAGTTCCGTAGACTAGTTGCTGACACTTTAAATATTTGACAGAAATAAGAATAAAGTCGTTTTTAGGTAGGCATAGGTACTTTACAATTACCTAATTATATGTAGTACTGTTGTATTAAGGAAAAGAAAAGAATATTTATGATTTGACCAAACAATAAAGTGAACATTTAAATATTTAATATTTTTTTGCTTAGTGTTGGCAAATGGCAAAAACTGATTTTTAAAAAAATTAATATTTTATAACTGAAAACTCAATTTAGGATTGCAGAAATTGAACTTCTTTTTCATGAAAGTTAGTTCGAACAAATATTGTATTGACCGCTATCTGTTGTACGAAATTGAACGAACATAATTTATTTTGAAGTATCTAGGTATATATAAAGTTTTGGTATAATTAATACAGCCGTCTTTATCAGGCTATTCATCAAACTATCCGTTAACTTTGTAGAAATGATTAGTTTGCTCTCGGTTATCTATATTTATTTACCGATTAATTATACGTACCAGATTCACAGTATGTAGTTGAAAAAATAGTTAATTAACTTGATTGAACATTGAAATTTACTCCAGATAAACTGGTACAAGCTACTTATCTCTTAAATTATTTTATTCACATCTCTACAGTTAATTTCTTCGAGACTCTTTGACTTGTTTAATATTTTAAATTTTTAATTAAGAGTAATATACTTTTGTTTTTACTATAATATTAAGTTGTAAATGTTATCAAAATAACGTAAAATTATATCAAGTTATTAAGAAAAATAGCTGTAGCTCTAAATTGGAAAAATGCGTAGATATTAATTTAATTTTACTATATTATAGTAGGTATTTTATAGTACTTTATTTTATCCAGACAACCTTGTTTCATAACACCGGATCACAAAATAGTGCTTATAAGTTTGACTTTGTGTTGTACATATACTTAGATACACATCCTATACATATATATAAATTTGTGTTTCAATATTATTTCACATTATTGGTTGCAGTATTTTATTTTACCTAGAAATTCCTATCTCGAGACATCGGAACACAAAGGAGTGCTTTTAAGTTTGACTCTGTGTAGTATAATTATAACCTATGCACTATAAATACCGTACGAAATGTGTACGACGCGCATGTATTGTGTGCAATAAGTACATTATTATGAATTCAAAGGCGTATTATATAACAGTAAGTATAATATATAAGTATAGGTACTCACATTGTCATGAAACGTAGCACCAACAAGTTAATACTGGCGGCGACCACGGCGAGTCCGAACAAAATGAACACTAAGCTAAGTGCCACGTAGCCCGGCATGGTCGTCAACGCCTGGTCGTTCTGAAACAATTTGCAAACATAAGAATATTTGCACATATCCATATGTGTATATATTATAAGTATATTTAATATAATATGTATAGGAATGTGCACGGGTGGGGGCAAGGTTAAGAATATTTGCGCTGCACTGGCAAACCACTCGAAGAATGTTAATTTATTAAATATACGCCAACACACGCTGTATATACATTTTATGTGAGTTCATCGGAACGGGATTAGACGAGGCTCTCTCAAACCACTTTAAAAATATCCGCCTCCTTAATACATTGTTTGCATTTTTTCCCCTCGCACGCGGCACGAAATCTTATGTTAAGCAATAAAATAATTGCAACCTCACGTCCGCCGTGTGCGGTATTATTATGCTTTTTCGGTCCCGCAGAAAACTTACATTTATGCATAATTCCCGGTGGCCTACCCTTGCAATTAATTATTGATTCAGTATCTTGATATCCCAATAATATTATACTCATGAACCCTCGAAGTTAAATACAATATAACGATGTCGTTATTAAATATGTTTATGATTAAAATGAAATAATACGTCCAGTAGTCGAATACATAGTATGAATTAATAATCAATAGTTAATGTATATTTTTGGCTATTTTAAATATTATTATCATGCAGAAATTTTACTTGCAAACTTTATTAATTTGTATTAAGATTTATCTTGATGATCCTCGTTAGGTAATTATTATTGATTGGTAATAATTATATTTTTTCATAAGATAAGATTCAATTATATTTGTAGTACACCGATTTCAATTAAATTGGGATACAGTCAAATGCGTGTATAAATTTTTTGAAATATTGTTTGAAAAAAAAAACGCAAAATTACTTTTCGAAGCCGTATTTTGTTATTTATAAATTAAAAATTATTAGACCGAAAAATATTAAGTGTGATATTTTGTACCTAACTGTAATTAATTTAATCATTATTGTTAGGCTGGAGATATAAATTTTCCCGGCCAAAATTGTATCTCGGTTTAATTCTGTTAGTATTATATTTTATAATTATAGCATATATTCGTATTGTGTACACTATATTGTTATTAATTAATTATATGTTATTAAACAATTGCACTTCGAACAATATTACATGATGTTAATGGCGTTTGGTTAATTTAACTATTAGCCAACTATAGTAGCAGGCCTACAGGTTATTATGATTAATGTATATTCGAGGAGAATGTGGTGAGGAGAAGGATTTCATTTACGTATTAAATGTTATAAATGTTACTATAGCTATTGAAATATAGATTTAATCATGTATCATCTATTCATCTAATTATATTAAGGATTAAAGGACCTAACAATATTATTTAAGTTATATAACAAGAGCTTATTTAGGCATAAGCTATAAAAACAGTGTTTTTGAGTGAGATGCAGTACGTGTATAATTATAGACAATATTCTAAATTAGGGGGCCGTATAACATATATACATAAATCACAAGTATATCTACTTAGCCGAGGACGAGTTTCTTATGAGAGTGATAGGAATAGCTATAAATTTTATGTAGTTTATCCCGCCTATTTTATGTTAGGAAATCATTTTTTATTTTTTGGACGGCGAAAGAGTTCAAAAAGTTTCATGCTTCGTTGGGTTAATATTGTATATATTTTCTCTTGGGAGAAAAAAAAATATAGGATAGCAAAAGAAATGTTTTATTTGACATGCAATATTCTTTCGTTATATTTAAGAAAATAACAAAGCACAAATACATACGTAGTATAGCGAGCAAAATTTGACTTTGACAAAAATCTTAACCGATTTTTATCTATCCTAAGAAATTCAACTTATTCAGTATTGAATCTAAGAATTAAACAACCACTATATCGAGAACAATTCTATACAATTTAGAACCTAAATGATTTTAACCAATGTTCAACCGTATGACCGGACGAGTACACTGCATGATTTGGTTTCAATAAAATTACTACAATTTACTCTAGGTGGTCCAAATAACATCCCAATATACGTATGATCATTGAAAAATATGAACAGTAATAAGTAGTTATTTATTTGGTCTGAGAGTAAATTAAATTTTATATTTTACCCTTTATGTGACACCTGCTGTATGCACGGTTGAACCGGAGGCTACGGGAAGCAGGGAGTGGGCCGTTTCCTGTGTGTCTCTTATTTTTTATTTTTTAAAAATAAAGATTTTAATATTTTTTTATTATTTTAAAATAAGCTCGTTAAAATTATCAACTTTATTGCACTGTAGTTATTATGTTATTCGCACCGTTTTGTGCTTTGTAATTTTCGTACATTACCGCCAGGTGGTTGTAGTATGCTTATTAACACATATACATTGTAATAAATATATTATTATATAAATATGTATAAATTATTAAACATTTATATATATATATATATATATATATATATATATATATAAATTTCTTATTTGGTGTTATTACATAATCTGTAATTATATTGAATATATTGATACTATTGTGTTATCGTTATTGTGAAAAAACTAATTTCACAAATGACGAGTTTATTACATATTATCTACGTTTATTTCATTATTAATAAACGGTTAAGACTATTATTTGAATTCAAATTTGAGTTTCGAGGCGTTCGTGTCTATAAAAATCTACTTTTTAGTATTGACACTAATGACATCATCAGTCAAGCGTCAAATAACTCAAAAAACATTTAGCAAATAACTAAATTACTAATTACTTAATTCTTTATGATTTATAAATTAATTAATACACCTAAATTTTCCGGAGTAGATGTTTTCGAATATAATTTATTTCTATTTTTATAAATAAACTATGATCAAAATTTTACGGTTCAAATTTATTTCTCAATCCGTCCTTGAATAACCTGTCACATGACGCTCCGCTGTCGATTTAATATAGTAGGGTTGGCCCATAGAAATATGTTTTCGCCAGCCACTTGGATAAATATACACTTTATATATATATATTATTGTATCAAGAGCCAAGATGTTTGTATCTTATCATTTTCACAATTCGATCCAAGTCATAAAATATAGCTTATACTGCTGATGGACCCATCGAATTACATATAAGCTCGGTATATTTTGTTTCGATTGTGAACCAAAAAAAAAAAACATAATAACAATAAGTAAATTTTGGTTATTGTTAATAAAATGCGTGCCTCGCATGCGACCATGACTAGATGAGTCGCAAGTTGGCCACTCCTGTATTATAGTATCACGCGTCACGTTGCGTTATTGGAATACACATGGAATTTATTCGTTCGTCGAAAAAATGTGGTTTGACCCGCATGTGTCCGGCCTACGGGATAGCGGTTTTATTATGAGGTTGCGCGGTCGGGGGTGATGGAAGGTGTGGTAGAAGAATGTCTCCGGACTCGTTAATACGCATAGTTGGCACGTTCTCGAGTAGGACAAAAACACTCCCGACTGTATCAATATTGTATCGTCCACCACTCATACTCAAAAGCGTTACCGTATCACAAACGGGTGTGCTGCCGCAGATTTTGTCACGCCACAGCACCGTCACGCGTGTGCATATATTAGACCTATACAAATGTAATTCTGGTTGCTCGTCGGATTGATGAAGTGATCGGTCACCGGTGAGGCATTTACGCATTTTTGCTCGATTACACACAAAACGGTATTGATCAACTATACTATATTCTCTGTGTACACATTACCGTATTCGGAGACGTGCATAATGCATATGTATAAATGTGCGTCTTTTCGTTTTATTTTTACATTTTAGCTTATTTTGTACCGCCGTCACGTTGCGATTGAGAACTTGTACATAATAATATTATATAATATGATGATAAATAGATAGGTAGGTATGTACGTCTCGTAGTAGTAGGGTCCGCAGCGTGATGTCACAGCATTATGTGTTTCCGGTCGCGGTGAAACGCAAGAGACTTCTTATTATTATACACGCACGGTACCACATCGACGTCGTCGTCGACGGGGAACGGCGACGACACGCGTAGAGAGGGCTGGATGGGGGCTTAAAACCGCGTTAGATATTTTGTGTACCGTGATCGACATCAATACGGTTTACGCGTGTTCATCGGGTACGTGTATTTTTGTATGTAAGAAATGTGTTCACGCGTTTATTCCGGCACCCAGTGTATACAAATTATGCGCAGCTGCATATTATAGTTGTACACCTTACGAGTGTCTACATAATATTATAAATTCATAACCACACCAACATAATGGACAGATGTTAATTTTCATTTGATCATGTTTTCAATCACGAACATTTCGATTTAATCACCATAACATAATCCGTAATATATTCGTAATATATTCTATGAATTAATACCATGGAGGTTTTATTTTTTTGACACACACACACACACATATATATATATATCAGTATTTACTGGCAATCAGCATACTATTTACTATTTAGCAAGAAGAATCTAGTCGCATAACTTATACGTATTTATTATATGTGTATTACAATACAATGCGCATGAGTTACGGCACATCAATTATTTAAATATATTTTTATTTATTCATATAGATTTCGTCTAAATTACTCAACTTAACCATCATGATACTGTTCCCGTATAATTTTATATGAGTGTTTAAACTGAACCTTAACAGATGATTGGTGGGTTATGAAACACTTAGAATCAAATCGTTTATTCGTTTTGTTTATAATACTGTGGTACCGTAGAGTATATTTTAACAATAATATTAATATGCAAATGTAAAATTTAAAATGAACCCGTTAATTATACATTCAAAATTATAATTGTGTATGAAGAGTGTATAGCTATGGAGTATAAATAATAACCTAATATTTTTTTTAATATTTTGGCTTCAAAACTTGAATATTTTAAAAATAAATATGAGTATAAATGCATATAAATTTATATTTTTAAAAATGCTTGTAGTCAAAACAATGCTTCGTGAATTCAAAACGTGAAAATAACAATGTTCAGATAATTGAAATGCAGCAAAATGTAAAATTAAAAATAATGGCTTCATTCAATAAAAAATAAAACACCTGAATGCCATCGAGATCATTTGCATTTTAGCAAACTTGTAGTAGCACAAGTACCACAATACTTCAAATTCAAAAATTAACTATAAAAATAATTGAAATGTCTGATTTAAATTATTGCGTGTATTAATATAAAATTAAAACTCGAAGTACAAGAAACTAGAAAAAATATCACGGTTTTGAACCTGGCAAAAAAATTCCAACGGTCAAAAGTCTACAAATTACAATATACTTCACAGGTTATTTATGATCCAAATTAAACTAAATATCTAATAATCTAATAATATAAGTGTTATAAAAATTGATTTCTTATTAAACTACGAGAGAAATATAATATAATCCAGAGACCATTTAAAAATAATCAATAAAATATTGTAAAACTACGAATTATTAAGGCAAAATGTAAAGTATTTCTTATTTTTGACCGAAATCGAATACTTTTCTATTTGTATTTAAAGTGATAATTAAATTAAAATTAATTGAGAATAAATGGTTAGGTTTAATTATTGGTACTTTTTTTCACTATTATTGTTTCTTATGAAGAAAAAAACATTTAAATTAAAACGATATATAAGAAATAGTTTATCAGTACACATAAGTATAATTATCCATTTGGTATAGATATTTCAAGATTTTATTAAATAGAATTAAATATACTATATTGATATTCCTTAATACGTAATTGTATATTGACTCATTAGAAACTATGCATTATTTAGAACGTACATCTGTACGTTCTAAATACACCAAAGAAAACAGTTTAAAATTATTTTCATGCTTTTCATGTATTTTAAATTATATTTGATTGATTTACAATTATCAAGCACTTAAAAGGTTACCAGTTAAAATTTGAGACTACCTATAATATTTCAATGAAACTCTCAATAGGGTACCCTCACTGCGTGGGACTATAATGAAGTTGTATAACTCAAGAACATAAATACTTATATTTGTATACATAATACATTATCATAAAATCAGATATCATTACATTTCTTGTTTCTGTCAGAACCATTAAATAACATTAAATATCCTTAAACATTCAGAACACTTGTAATAACTTGTGTTTCAAGTATATTCTAGAAGTGTCTTAAAAATACACCGGTATAGTATGTGTATTGATAAAGTCGATATTGAACTTTCTATTTTCATAGTAATGTGATGGCGGTGGGAACTTTTCACATTTGGTCCATATCACATATTGGAAAAAAAAATACAATATCGGACGAAAAAGTAGTTTATACTTGTGTGTACATTGTGCAAAGAAAACAAAGTAATTAAATAGTTGCCAGGAACCGTCTGGACAAAATAACACTTTTCTTCCATTGCATTTTATGTAGGACTTGTAATTTTTTTCTCGCTAATGTTTTTGGTGCTCTGAAATCATGTTTTTAGAAACAAAGAATAAAATAATTAATGAATTAATGAAAACACGATCATGATGACTAAAATTTGCGGTTAAATAATAATAGAGCACATGAATAATATTTTTCAATAATAAAGTAGTACCTATCACCCGAATTCATTAGTCACTGGCTACTTTACACTATACACTTTTTATAGGTATTTTCTGAAATCATCTAAAAGATAAAGCCTGAAGTTATTATAATAACAAACTAAGTAATATATAATACAGTCATTTGGGTTCAAATTTTAACCGACTTAGTAGTTTTATGATATTTTTGGTTAAAGATTCTTCGAGATATTTGAATATTATGTAGAAAATGAGATTTCGTTGTGTGGGTTATTTAAAAATTCAGTTTATATTTGTTTTCATTTATTTTGCTAATGAAATTTTTAACTAAAAATGTAAAAAAAAAAAAATGCTGACATAAGAAAAAATCAAAAATTCCAAATTTTAGCCATAAATATTTATAAACACTATTATTAAACCTAATAGTTACATTGAGATTCGAAGTTTATTGTAAACACTAAACTATTTACCATATTAATTAATTTAGTAAAATACCTACTACTTTTATTCAATTTGATTTATGCCAAGGTTTCTCCATTAGGATATCTACACAATATTGTTTCATATAAAAATGAACCAAACACCCCAAAAATATTTCACTGAAATGCTTAGCAATAAATTCGTTACCTCTACTAAAATAATAGTTTTACAATATTTTTATTTTTTTTAACAACAATGATAATAATGATATAAAAGACGATGAGTACAGTGAATTGATTCATTATTATAAAATAATTGAATAGGTACATCTCTTATGGATATATTTTAGTTGATGTTTTCATAGTTTTACAAAGTACGTATATGTTATGTTCTGGCGTGGTATATTTTTTCATTTTAAAGTTGTTGACTCGTAAAATTACATAGGTATAATATGATTATAATACACTTTCAGATCCCCATTGCCTCTGTTTGTTCATAACTCCGTAACATGCACATGCGTATTATCATACATCTACACGACTCGTGTCACCGTCTAAAATCGACACAAAACATTTTGGGTACAATTAAAACATCTGCTTGATCTATTCATATACATTTATGAACGAGTTCGTTGAACTACTAGTATATATAATGGTTATAACAAACATAAAAGTAAAAATAATTTGTGGGTTACAATATGTTAATCTCAGTAACTTTTGGGCAGATGTTTGTAGTAAGTTTAAAATTTATGGAACATATTTCAAAACTCAATCCCTGCACATTCCTATAAATCTAAGCTGAGAGCTATTTTAAATGTATTATTTTAACACTTAGGTAAACTGCATGACTAACGTACAAAGTACGTATAAACTATTTTATAACATACGATTTCAGTGAATGAATATTCATAATATGAAAATTAAATGTTAATGTGTACCTTTACGAGTTGTTTATTTTATAATAGTGGGAATTTTTATTTTTATTTTGAGAAATAACTGTTGAGACTAGATCCATGTTCAAAATATCTAACATAATTTATCTTTGACTTCGAAAGGATAACAGAAAATTCTTCTAAAAAGGTAAAGAAAACCGGGGTAAAAGACTATTAACTTAAAAATATAATGAAAAAATAATAAAATATTTATAAATTATAAGCTAAACGTTTTGCTATTTAGAGAATATGAGTATGAATAATATGAAAAAATCCAATTTAAATAAATTTTAGTTAGTAGGTATAAACTGTTGAAAAAAAGTTTGTTTTAATTTGAATTTATATAGCACAACTGGATAAAAGCTATATTCATTCTATCATACGCAATAACATTATTTCACCATCAATGTTAACTAAAATTAATTATTTTAAAAATTACCTTCCATTAATCAACGGTGTTTATAATAGGTTAAACTAATTAAATGTATGATCTGATATACTGGTTGTGATGACTGATAAACTATTTACTTTTAAAATGTGTTGAAACTTATATATATCGATACTAATTTAAAATTAAGCATTAAGCGTACGTATAATGATCAAACTATACTTCGAATAAAATAATCCAATTTTAATTCGATGAGCGTTGAAGTTTATAATTGGTTTATAAAGGCATAACTTTTTTGTTATTTAATTTGATAACAGTCCTATTCATCGGGTATATTGAGGAACTTTTCTTTCTCTGGTTCGTTGAAATACGTAATATAAGTTCTTGGCTTCATACTTAAGCCCCTGGGTGGTTACCCATATAGGGAAATAGTAACGTCAGACCCAGCTTAAAAGATATATGCTGCTGATCACAGTATGGTTTTCCTTAGTAATAAAACAAAATGAATAAAATGTTTAAAATGTCTTTAAATAAACGTTGTGTTTATTTAATCAGTTAAATTTTGTTAGAGGAGATAAAATGTTTTATTCTATTTGTATTTTTTATGGTAGTACATTATTAATTCGTAACTTGTCATTAATTATTAATTATTTATTATTTATTATACTCTGAAAATATATGAAATATACTGCTTATTTTTACACGAGTACATATAGTTAATATTTTGAATATTGTATACTTTATATTCAAACTAATCGATAATTTATAATATTTGACTACGTAGTCTTACTAAAAATAATTTAATAAAGTGAGCACTTATTCTCAGTACACCTTTGAAACTGACCTTTTCGATTTGGAGCTCAAATGGAATCGCACCATGAGCATAGAATGTTCGTTTTATAGTAATTCTGTAAGGGACTAATTAATTGAGTGTCATACGATTAGATGAAAACACCCGTGGCTATAATATAGATCCAAAACACATTGAGGATTAAGCTATATATTTTCTATTTGCACCTACCGATGTGATAAATAATTTGATGAGAAATTGTTTGCATTTAATCTCGTTGTGTTGTTTTAGTATTAATTAAAGTAGAACTAATGTAATTTCTATTTATTTAATTAAATCAACAACATCAAGTATTACGGCCTAGCCACAAGATTTTTTTATTCAAACATCATTATTTTAAATTTGTTTTGCAATCGCAAAACGTTTATTCCTAATATGTATTCCTATATATATATCCGTGTAATGTATCTTGTCAACGACATACTCCAACATCATTAAAACAATAATGTGTAATTTAAATAAAAAATATAATTAACATTACAAGAAAATGTAATATTTATTATATACACCTACACATGGATTAACAGTTTCATTTTGAATGAACAATTTTAAACAATAATCTGAAAGTATTCATTGATTGTAAAATACATTTTTTTTGAGTACCTATATAAGTTATTAGTATTTTTCAACGCTTTTATGAAATAACTATTAAACAACGCGTAACGGCGTCACTTGTAGGTATAAATATTTAAGATGTCAGTTTCAAAAATAGTTTTTATGCTTTCCCATATATTAACCAATTACTTTAGTTCTATAAATGCATTTGGTTGATGCACTCAAATTGTTGGGATAATATAGATTTGATGATAGATTATTACTAAATATTAGAACAAGTGATTTTCATTAAAAATTCAAAATTAAAGGGATATCAGACGTATATCAAAGTTTACTTACTAATATGAACTTAATCTTAGGTATCAATAATAAATACAATTTATACAGAGCGAATTGTCCTTGGGGTGTATGTAGAGTAGAGGGTACACAGGGGAAGTAATCAAGTAAACAATCAAATGTCATACACACTTTGTGTACCGCAACATCTGCAACACCATGATCTAAGAGTAGATCTACTGTAAAATACATTTTGGTCATTAACCCATTAATTCCATTCTATCTTAGAATTACCCCTCCCCCTCCCACCGAAATTCTATTGTACACGGTCGGGTGCGGCCGGTACAGTCGAATGATTGTGTTCATATTTTTTTTCTAAATATTCCACCAATTTCCCAGCACCGTAATTAAGCCGAATATTATACATACACACATACAGCTATTATGAACTAAGCAATAACAACAACAATGATGATTGGATATTGAGTTGTGTTCGTTCGGAAATTTTTATTAATATTTTATGATCGCAATAAAATAATACGACTTAACACGCGCAACGGGTATAAACGGTTGTTTATGGCCTCTCGTTCGAATTTAGCAAGGTTTTACGATACACAACGAACAAACAAAGAGATTGGAACAAACGAAACAGGGGAGAAAAAACGACCTCCGAGATTTCAAGAGGGTGAGCCCGTCGCAATAGAAATGCTATAGAAATGTGAACCAACAACAATAACATTGACAATTATTTTACCAAATTAATAAGTTCTGAAGCATAATGTATATTATTATAAAACAGCGATTAGAAAACGCATACGAAACATAGAGTGTGCTGTCGATGAGAAGTGATCGTGATTATAATAATTATGTATGTAATAGGTATGACCAGATATATTTGCATACAGTGATCTTAGCTATGGAAAATGGCTGGAAATCGTATTTTCCAAAATCACTGGACTCCAGTCCGAGTGTCTTCTATGGCTTTAAGATTAATACGGTACGCAAACCGATAGTATACATTCCGATGTCTATATATATTTATATAGAAACTCGATATATTTTAATTCTCTTTTCCTTCTAACCGACTCAAAATCGTACCTGGACACGTCGTGCACTCGGGTACGGAAAATATATAGTAACAGAAATAGGTTGAAGGTAGCGAGAAAACCCGTTGCTCAGCCGGGACCGCTTAAATCTTATGCGAGTACGCCTGCGTCCCCGCAGGAGGCGGTAGATTGGGTAGGCATGATCGCGATACGGCTTTTCTACGGGGCCGACCACTAGTGCTTTAGAACTTTTAGACGGATGACGTCATCATTGTCACCGACAACGATGCCACCGCCACCGCTGTGGCCACCCCCGCGTGACCGCCCCGAACAGTGGGCGGCCGCCGCGAAAAGCCGTCACCGTCGCAGTCGCCGTTTTCCGCATTTATGCATTACTAGCCGTCTTGCCGCGAGACGTACGCATCGTATTCACGCACAAACCTCGCCGACAGAGGTGAGTTTTCCGCGACCGTTTTCCGCGCACTTTGACCGACATCAATTCTTCTCTGCAACGAGAACCGTTGGGACTTTCACGATTTATCGCTCCTCTGGCTCGTCTTCCGTCTCCAGTGTCACTCATTCTCGCTCGTCCTCTGTTTCCTCCCCTTTGAAAGGGACACTGCGCTAACGGCCACCACCTTGGTGCCGTAGCTTACTTCGTGCGAGGCACACGCAACCCGGCAACAGCCGAACGCCACGGGTGGTCGAGCACGGACACCTGTTACGAGCTGGCGCCGAGAGTCTATTGTATACGCAACGATATAATAATAGCTGCTGCACGGGCACCACCGACCGTAACCGTTTCGGATTTCACAGACATCGCTGTCCGGATCGTAAGTATGCGACTGCACTGCACGTACACATCTTTGCTGCTTACTCTTGTTCTATCGGGTTGGGGGGTGGAGAGGTACTAAAATATAGATTTTTTTTTATCGATTTTTGATTATTATTATGCAACGTCTTTATTGTGTACAGATCCATGCTACGACCGTGAACGTCCATCATTACAGTTTCGCTGTACAGCAGAAGACAACAAGTAACGTCGCCCGGGTTTCGTAGACCATTTCCAACGGTGTCAACCACGGGGGTAAGCAAAAACGTCATTTTATTTTATTTTTACTTGACTACAACAATCACGTTTTTTTAACAAGTTTCCAAATATATAATATATTATATCATTTTAACTCGGTGTTCTGATTAAGTAAAAATGTTATTAATTTTGTTAACCGATTGGTTTCACATCGCGCTCCGTTCTTCTAACTACTCAATATGAATGTCAAATAATTACTGTAACGCTCATTGCAAGTGCATTCAATGCATGATTTTATGAATTTTGTCTGAAATATTGTCTGAAAAAAGTGATTGAATTAAAAATATTATGAGATTATTATCTGATTATTACCAGAACAAAATTACTGTTAAAACATTTAAAATAAAAGATGATTGTTAAAAAACAAAATCATTAATTGCATGCCAAACAATTGTTTCAATATTTAACAATTAAAATTATTATTTAATTTTTTATTTCAATTCACTTCTGAATTATCTCAAATTAATGTATACATTTTAGTTTATATTCAGCAATAGATATAATTTTCACGTTTACGGAATTAAATAGGCATGACAGAATGCATAGTAAATTAATTTAATTATAATATAATTATAATTAAATTAATGATTTAGGGTATGGGTGATATATAGTTAAAGGATATAAAATAAAAGTTATTAAAGGAATTATATTTATAATAGCCACTTAATTTACGTATTGAACATTACGTTAAATTATTTTAGATGATAAGGATTTTTTTTATGTTAGCCATAATAACATAGTATGTTTGTTCATATTTAAAAAATATCTTTATTTATCTTCCAAAGGGTCCCGTTTATGTTATTTGCACAAGGGACAAAAGTAGTTTGGTTGCAGCATTACTTTTGGATACTTCTTATAAGCACTCCTAAATTGAACCAATGACACACATAAAGGCTTATCCTATAAAATCCATACTTTTATTAATTATCCCCTATGTAATATGTCTAAAACGTCTATTCCACTCAGTTTCAACGAATCATTAATTCAGCCTTAACATTTCTTAAACCTACGTAGTCTGAACATTGATTATTTCTAGTTATAAACGGAAATCAGTAAAAATTGATTTTAAGCAGCAAAATCTATGAATATTAATAAAAATATTACATATTCACTAATTGTATGAAACAAACCTTTAAATTCTCAACATTTTTAGTTGTGTTTCAATTGAATCATTTTAAAATCACAACTCAAGTTCGTTTTCTTTCTATTATTACATTTTTATTGTCATAAAATAATAATGAAATAAATACAAAATATATTTAAGACTTATAAAAAAAAATTGATGTTGACGACAAATTTTCATGACCATTTTGTCAATAAGCTTATGTGTAAAAAAAAATATCTTAACTTTTAGCAGATAAAATTTTTCAATATTAGAAACCAAAATTAAATTAATTAAATGTAATATGTTGTCAAACTTTTTAAATTTTTAGTTTAAGATTGTCTTCATATTGTTTTCCTGTATTTATAACACCCGTATAGATTAATATTGTCAGCAACTTAAATTTTTTTGATATTCTATATCGGAATATTCTCACTTAAAACTTCTTTATATCAATACTAATATTAGCCACAAAGTTATTAGTTAAGACTCACTACATCAATATCAATATTGGTTTGTACTTGATATTTTAACCAGTTCTCAATTTTAATTATTGGTTGTTGGAAACTTCGAACCATCTAATTAATTTGAATTTCTAGAATAATTACTAAATAGAATATAAAAATGTAACTCATTAGTCTTAAGGTATACATTATAAATGAATGATTTCCAGCCATATATCAAGTTATATATTATATTCTCCTCGTTGATTTAGAGATTATATTTCTTTTTATTAACTTTATATTTATTAATAAGAGAAAATCATTGAGTTTTATCAAAATAATCATTAATCGGTTATCTATACAGTTGTTACTTTAAATTATAATGTTTTATCTAATCAATTTCTTTAAACATAATAATATACATTTTTATATATTATATGCAGTATGCACTAAATAAAGTATTTTACAATCATGACTAAACTTTTTTTTTATGTATTATTATACTAATATAATTAAATAATAACCTTGGTTGTTAGAACATTATTCTTGCTGTTTTAAACTTAAACCCCCAATAAGAAAATGTATGTAGACATTCGTCCAAAAATAATTAACACTCCACTAAGACTTATATAACTAGTGTGTTCATTAAAACATTCGTTTACCAAACGAACTGGAATTTATTGAAGTCAACCATAAAATTAGTATTTTTTTTTTCGGAAAATATCATTAAATAACGAATGTCTAGAAATATAGTAATCCGTTTATAACTTAAATGCATTTATTTGATTATATTATATTAGTGTGAAAACATGTTTTCAAACTTTGAAAAAGTAAGTTTTAATAATGCTGACAGTATACAGCATCATACATATCTATATGACAAATGTACTTCCTGAACTTGGCTATGGCTGAGAAAATTAATCCGTGTTGTATAGACGTAAACGAGACTTATCTCATTAAAAGTTTACCCATAAATTGCACATATAAATATTAGATGTTGAGTTAGCCTACATTTGCAATTATTGGTAGGCATAACATATAATATTTTCTTTCAAAAATAGAATATTTGATTCGTTATAAACTTGTAACTTTTATTTTAATGAGCGTATAACGGACTACTATTTTATTGATCATCCGTTAGTTCAACTGAACTAATCATCAATACTTTTATTTCTGCGTCAAATTATTACTATTACTTAATAATAACTTCAAAATAACAAACTAATGTTTTATATTTTTTTCAATATCTACTATTAATTTTTTATGGAGCCTAACCTTTTCTATAAATTGAAAATCTAGTCTTAATATTCTTTTCAATTATTTTCTCAGTAAAATGATTTAATTAGGTATAGACTATAAATAATATTAATAATATTAATAATAATCCCATTTCATTATTATAAAATATAAATATGTAAAAATGGCAATCTTCACAAACTCACATTATCTTTCAATATATAAATGCCATGTTTTATTTTATTACTATAATTATTTTTAGATTGTTGCAAATTGGTCTCACAGTATAAAATTATAATGCATTATAAAACCTATCTACAGTTATCACTTATAATATGACGTTTTTAAATCAATTATTTCAAAAATTCTGAAGTATTTCTCTCTATCGTTGATTTTAAATAAAAATAATTTCAAATCCAATAACAAAGGTTTTTTTATATCGTATCCATTTACACACATTTTAATAAAATATTACAAATACATGGAAATATAGAAATATAAAAATCAGTTACAGATATAGGTATGAATAAAAGTATAATAAAAGACGATAGAATTAAATTCTCTGTAACTCGATGCGTAAGCCCACGTTTTTATTTGTTTTTTTTTATTTTACACTTTTAGATCCTGAGTTTAGGTTGTATTATCACCGTTATGGGTTATAAAATGATTCTGTAAATATTGATTAAATGTAAAAATAAAATACAAGCTCATGCATGTTTATAAATAATGATTTTTGTGGCATAAATTACATTTTATTTATTATTATAATATAGCTTGCAGGTACATAATTATTATCCTACGATTATAACTTTATTTTGATACATTATTAATTGTAAGTTATAATGATATGCCTAAGATATGTTATTATTTTAAAAAATTTTGTTGTCTTCATCCTATCGAACATTGAACACAATTTTCAGCGATTTATAACAATTATAGTTTTATGTTCAAAAAGTTACACTGTTATATCGCAACAGTAGATTTTAGATTTTGTAACTTTTACAAGCTAATGAATGGGAAACAGATTTTAGTTTGAGTAAATGCTTGTATGTAGTATTTACATAGAAACGTTTTCGACAGATATGTATGATTCATTGCATTTTGAATGAGTTGATGCTAATTTCATTCTTAAATATTGTTGAATAATTTAATATTTTTAATCATTTTACAAATAAATACATGCATCATGAATAATTGTAAAATGCTTGTGTTTTTTTTTTTTTAGTATTGTACCATATACGACAAAGTATGTTTATCAATTTGCATCAAACAACAGATCAATATCTTTTCAGTTTTCTAGGTACAAATTTCAATACCTACGCAGAAGTATATACGTGTTGTTTTTCGATCACATTATATTCGTGTCATGTCTGATTGTGTAGTTTGTATCCGTTAGTTTTTTTCATATAATAATATTTTTATTAATTTAAAAATATCAAGAATTTTCAAACCAAACGCTTAGTAGTGATGGACAAATTTTATAAGGTCAATCTTGTAAAAAGAACCAGATGGGGACTCGCTCTGGTGTACAGTAGGGGGAGGAGAACATCTCGTTCATAGGATAGGTTTTTAAAATGGATATATTAAATATGAATGCAATGCTACGTATCATTACATATGAAAAACAGTTCTTAACGGAGATGATATGTTAGTCTAGATAAGGCATACGATATATTATATATATATTAGGTTATATTTAAATTGTAATATTATGTCAATAGTAAATCTTCAAATGCTTATAAAAAATAATTTTGCTAGTGTACTTCAACAATTTTTGAACCGCAATAGGAAAAACTATTGAAAAATCTTATATTAGATTTGCAAATTTGCAAGTACTTTGTTCCAGCAAATTTATTTTTATCAATAATTTCAAAAAAAAAATAATGAAAAAAAAAAATCGAATATTTCAAATTCCTATAAATAGTAAAATATTATTAAAATAAAACATTTGGAAAATAAATTGCTTTAAAAAAATAGCGCATCTAATTGACTGGCAGAAGTTTTAAGTTTCTACGACTATTACTTTTTGAAAAATAACAAATATTTAATATCATATGAGAATAAATCGTTATTTTATGCAATTACGTAAAAATTTAGATGACAGATGGTCATAACATTTTTTCAAAAGGTCCGGTAGAATTTTTTTTTTCCAGATATTTGAAGAAAAAATTATGAATAACATTGTGTTAGAATTTAGAACCTTAAGTATATATACCAAACATTTTATGAATCTTCAGCAACAAAGTAATTTACAAATTATCGCAATTATGATGTATATTCATAAAAACTTAAGCTTTATGGTTTTTTTTTAAAAAATGTGTGTTGAACGATTTTCGATTTTTTAATTGTGACAAGTACAACTTAAAGTAAACCTTGTACAAATTTTTAAGATTTTTTGGACAACCAAAATTTTTATTATTGAAATTTCAAAAAAAAAAAAATACTTAGAAAAATCGAAAATTTCAGTAACTTAATAATGCATAGATACGCTAATTAACTTCAAGTATTTTCGGTTTTTCACTTTTGAGTTGGAGCATCATAAAAAAATGTATTTAGTCAAAAAGTGGCATAGCGTAAAAGGGTTATCAGTAATTCTTTTGTGGTTTTACCCAACGCTTTTGAAAAGTCTTACAAATATTTAACTTTTGACGTGCCCATTCCAAAAACCATCTACATTCACTTTCCTTTCGGAAAAGTTACGAAGAAAATCGAATTATTTCTATTGGCCAAAAACGTGGCGCAAAACACAAAAAATAAAAAAAAATAACCGGATGGGCCTCGCTCTGCTGTACAGTTGGGGGTGGAGTGCATCTCATTCAGAGGATAGGTCATTACAATGGACTTGTTAAATTTGAATGCAATGGTAGGTATCATTGTATACGAATAACGATTCTGAACGCAGATGATATGTAGGTCTAAAATGGGACTATAATAATATAGTATTTTATATTTAAATTGAATTATAATGCAATAGTATGCAATTTCGTAAAAATTTAAATTTCAAATAGTTATAAAAATTTTTTCTATTAGTCCGGTAAAGATTTTTTTAAAGATTTTTGAAGAGTAGCTTATGGATAACCTAGTGTTTAAATTTTGAACCTGAAGTATGAACACAATAAGTTTTATGAATTTTTATCTACAAAATAACTTTGCAAATTATCGTGATTTTGACACATTTTATACAAATTTGAGTTTTATGGGCTTATAAAAAATTTGAGTTAACGATCTCCAATATTTTTAAGTTACGATAAATTCAATTTATTATAAACCTTTTATTAAATTTTCAAGAATTTTCGGTCAGTTAATTAAATTTTATAGATGTTTAAAAAAAATATTTTTACAAAAATCAATAATTTAAATTGTCTATAAATAAGGCAAAATATGTTTAAATACTTCAAAAACTTAACCAAGTATAGAAAACGCTTATATAAAGATTTGGTGAAAATTTCAAGTTGTTGCGGTTTTTCGTTTTTGAGTTAGAGCATTTTAAAAAAAAAGGGTGGGCCTTGCTTTGCTGTACAGTTTGGGGTGGAGTGTACCTCGTTTATAGGATAGGTCATTATTACAATGGATTTGTTAAATTTGAATGCAATGATAGATATCATTGTATACGAATAACGATTCTGAACGGAGTTAATATGTTTGTCTAA